>JARSSU010033120.1:0-64251 GCA_029619165.1 Eurosta solidaginis
TTCGAACGCTAGCAGAAGGTTTCAAATAGGCGGAATTTCCCAAATTCGTTACAGTATGTATTTCAGATAAGTGATTCATGGTCAAAGCTATTTCGTGCAAGAATCGTCAAACTTAGCGTGAGGATTACAAGTATATTTTTTAGTTTATATTAATCGAAAATGGCGCTTATTTACATCTGTTCTCTATATATTTCACATCTTAATAGCCGTATTTACTTGTGTTTAGTTAACTAGAGCTCGCCCAGGAGTTGAAATTAACCCACAAAAGAAGGAACTTTACAAGAAAAAAATAGTTCGGGCTTTTTGAGAAGAGCTTCGTCGGCTTCTTATTAGTAACAACTCACCAACAGAATAATTATCGTTGACTTCTCGGTTCGTAATCGGCTTGCTATGCCGAGGCATCATTGGTCTCTTATCGCTTGCCATAGAAGGGTTACACATTTGTCATCGATTTTAGATTAAAGTTTTTTAGGTACCTGTATCATAACAAACCGATGGGTCGTCGTTAACAAATCGATGATATGCCGATAACAAACTGGTAACACTCCCATAAGAAATTGATAACAAATCGATACAGTTTTGACAATGACATCGATAACTTTTCAATAACACGCCGATAAACAATTGGCAACACTAGGATAACGAATTTAAAAGCTTTCTAAAAATGTATATCGTATTTATAATATATCGATAACTTTTCGGTAAGTAACCGATGACAAATTTGTAACAAATCGACAACATAGTGATAACTCATCGAACCAAAATCAGGTTAATTTAATTTTATTTGATTTAATTTTGTGCTTTTTTATTATATATATTTTTTATTTTATTTTATTTAATGTTATTTTATTTTGTTCAATCGATTTTATTTAATTAACATTTTTTCTTTTGTTAACACGCATTTGCTCATATTTGCTCGTTCACTTATATATATGTGACATGTTTTTCTTGAGTTGATGTATGATTTCGCTCATATCAACTCTACCACGTACATACCTTGTTCCCACATTACACTTAAGGGTAGTGACAAAAGTTACGCTCTAATTTTTTATTAATCCATACATCAACAAATACTACATACGCCACCCTTATACATTCTCTAGTACTCCACATAGTACACATACAAATATTACACATTACGCATACGCTTACACATTCCCTAGTTCTCCTTACAGCACATTAGGCTGGGTCGTAAAAAAGATGTAAAAGTTCGCTTGTGTTGAGAGGGTTTTTGGAAAAATTGTTTTAAATTTTTTTTTATCCTTCGAAATTGTTTTTTTATTGTAAATTGATTATTTGACATACGATTTTTAAAGTTGGTACGTCGTGGTTTTAATTTTGATCTTCAAAAGCTGCATATGTGCTTTCAATGTCCTTTCGAGCTATGAAGTTGTTTTCACATGATTAGGTCAGCTAATTGTGGTCTAACCCCCTAAATTATCCTTTTTACCAAACAAAAGTACTTCCAAATTCATGACATTGTTCCTTTCGAACCATTTCCCTAAGTTAATAAACAGAAAAGTTATCGCAATGTTAATGATATTGTAACGAATTTTGGGGAATTCCGCTTATTTGCAACCTTCTGCTAACGTTCGTATCGCTGAACTGTCGAATAAATAACTCCAATATTCTGTATTGCAAAGTGGTCTTTATTAGATTACTTTGGGAGTAGTACAATTATACTTCGCAACTGATAGAGTGTTTAAATAAACTGATTACTGATTCCTCAGCTTGCGCGGCTTTTATACTCTCAGTTTTCTCGTTCATGCATTTCTCCTAAGGTCTAGTCATTTCGCGAAACTGTATTCCACAACAACTGTATCCCTTGCTTGGTTATTAGCTATGTACATGTATACCTATTTGTAGTTTATGTCTCTCTTATAGCCATATGCGGGTATATGCGTCAGTACTACTTCGGCTGATGATTACATGTGTTTTTGGAGTATCTCTTCGTTGCCTGTATGTACATATGTGTGTAAATGATGATTGATTTATTTACGTACATACAGTGGCGGATCCAGGCTGCTTTTTGAGGGGGGGAGGGGGGGGTTTCAGTCAGTAAATGTTTCTCCCAATAGCTGATGTGTTTTGAACAAAGTTCACATCAAGATACTTTATACGTGAAAATGCAAGACAAAACAACAAGGGAATCGTATAGCACACCGTTATTTTTTAGAGGGTAAATTTATTAGTATTTTTTTACATTCTTTAATAATTTCATACACATATTTGTTTTCATTTAGTTATTCAAATTAACAATAGTACATCAAATTTTTTAAATCACACAGTAAATTTAATTCTATGCTTCCCTTGTTTTATATATCTTTCAATTATATGATCAATATCAATCTCAATATCGAAATGGGTATTTAAAAGTGCAAGACCAGTGAGTCTGTTCTCGGACATTGTGGACCGTAACCACGTTTTCAACCGGCGAGGTGTCGAAAAACTCCTTTCAACACAAGCATTGCTAACTGAAAGCATGGCCAGAATTTTGACAAGAGCATTTATTGATGGAAACGCATATTCAGTGCAATCATTTAAAACTTTTTCAGGTGATAATGGAATTGATTTTTTGTGTTGCTCATCAGACCAGCGTTCTCACCACACTTCGTACTCTCCATCTAGATTAATTTTATTTCCTCCAATAAGAGATGCGTATCGTTTACCAAGATCTTGGACAAGCTCTTTAGACAAATTCTTTTTTTGCAGTGTATTATCTTTGATGATTCGCGATAGGAGTAGCAAATTAAGATTAAAAACTTGCAATGTATCTTCAGGTACTCTACCTTGTAAACCAAGAATGATATGATCAAGAAAGAGGTATATAAATTGCTTTTGGATAATACTCTTCAGCGTCTGATGAAGTGTAATTCGCTCTATGTATTTGCTTTTTAGCAATTCGAGGGAGGACAATATCAAACTTCAACTCATCTGCTAAAGTGACTATTTTTTTGTAAAGTCCCGAAAAACGACTTTCTGCTTCAAGTCTATGGTTTTTTAATGTTCGCAAAGTGTCACTCAATGCTTCAGAAGCTTGATTCAAATCTACTGACGGTGTTTGCAAAAGCAAGCTTAGTGGTCGTGTAACAGAAAGTACATTGCTCAAACAAATCATTGAAATCACGAACTCGCAAATAGATTTCAACATAGAACGGGCCTCAGAACTTGTTGTTGAATCTTGCCAAGTAGAAATTTCTTGAAACGGAGCAACAATTTTTGTGATGTTTTCTTCAAACTGCATTATACCATCATTTTTTTCAGACCAGCGCGCTTCACATAGTCCACTTAATGATTCCTGCAGATGTTTTTTGAAAACTATGGTACGTTTCGGAGACTGATTTCGAAAACTGATAATTTTTTTCATGAGCGCAATACAATCCTTTGTTTGAAGAACTTTCGACGTTTTCGCAAGCGAGTTATTAAGACAATGGTTGAAACACGGACAATGATTAGCATTGGTACATATTTTAAGAAGTTCCTGCACAGCTCCCTTAACTTCTGATGTCATTACAGAACATCCATCCGCTCCAATTCCAACGCAATCTAATCTAAATTATTAAAAATATCGATCACTATGTGTGTCAAGGCTACAACTGTCAATTTTTTTTCTCCATTTATAACATCTTCTTCTTGGATCGAATCGTACGCATCAAGGAAAGTTACAAAATCTTCTCTTATATTGCCATCATATAAATACCGCAAACAAAGGCTGAGTTGCTCAGTATGACTACAATCAGTAGTTTCATCGAAAATAATTGCAAAAAATCTAGCTTTTTTAACCCTCTCTATAAAAATTTATTGAATTTCATTGCTTATATAAGTAGCTCTTGGATGTGTAGAATTTAAAAGTTCTTCAAGCTCTTTATGACCTGCAGCGACTAAAAATTTCAAAATTTCCCTAAAATTACCCTCGTTTCTTGCTGATTCAGAAAAATTAAGTTTGCCGTCATCTATATGGCCTCTTAATGCTAAATTCTATCGCCCACAAAGAATAATAGTTTTTATAATAATCTCCAACAAACTTCTATTTTTCTCATCTTGTTCCTTGTGATGAGAAGAAAGCAAATTAGTGATTTCGTTTCCTGGATTTTCATAAGTATTTATGAATCTTGACTAAAAAGGGCTGACTTAGAGTGATATTTGTTAATAGCGTTACAGAAGAACTTTGCAAATGATGTCACAGGAACTTTGACAAGTGCATTGAGAGGAACATTCGATTTCGAGTCACCAGTATCACTTGCAATTAAGAAAAATATTTACAAAAACATCCTTTTTTGTTCAGAATAAACAAGCCACTCATATTCAGTTAAAAAATGATGTTTAAAGTATCGCTTTTCTATTTTTCCTTTTTTCTATGACTCGAAAAAGGGAAGATATAGTCCTTCAGTGGTGCCCAAGGATATTTTAGTAAGTGGTACTTCGTATAATCATCTAATAAATGTTTTTTCCCACAAAATTACCTATGTCGTATTTTTCAACAATAGAATTTTGTGAAAGTGATATAGGTACATTCCAACCCGATTCAGTATTCATAGATGTTGAATGCAACGTTTTCTCATTATTGTTATCAACCAACAATGTATTAGCGTCGCGATCAGTATGAGTTAAGAGTTGAACAGTACTTCCGTTTTCTACATTTGTATCATCGCAGACCTATTCTTGAAGTTTGGCAGTTTGCAAAAATATTCTTTGATGCTCTTGATAGCTCGTCGTTTCTTATTATCTTTTCCATCAGAGTTTCAGTCCTGTAAATATTTATTTCACGTTATTCAAGAATTCTCTTTGACTCACGTAGAAGCAGTGAGCAATATTTGCATGTTATGAAGTTTATCTACTTGAGTTTTTTTTATGCTGATTGATGTAGCGAATTAGAAATACGTAGACACAAGATTCCTCCTTTGATATTAAAAAAAAGCTATAAAAACAAGCTATATGCACTTGTTTCCTTGCCGCGACTCAGTATATGCATAAACATACTATATCTGAGTGATCTCACGAAAAAATGCTGTTGCAAATATATTGCTCGCTACTGTTATTTATACTCGACTGTTAAAAAGCACTCTCATTCATGAAATTTTATTAAATGTTTAACGATTATATGAAAATAGCAATGTATGCTCGATGGAAAAAGCCGAATCACACTTTAATTGAAAATTCGTACTTTCCATTTTCGAGTTCATCCGTCCTCGGTCTTTTAGTTTGCTGGTTATCTGTCACTCGAACTTCCAATTGTCGATTAATTAAACAGATTTAATAGTTCACGATGCCGAACGAGTCGGTAAATCGAATGAATTAGGTTAATTTTGTAATATTCTAAGTTAATACAGTAGAATCGCGAAAAAGTTTACCAAAACACAAGCTTTACCACAAGTTAACGCAAGTACACAACTCACAAGTTTAAATGCCCATGACTAACTACATTTGCGCCACGCGACACCGACAATAATTTTTCACACAGGAATTCGGGGAATACCCGCACTTTTTTTATTGCCAAACAAACGGTTAGATTTGAAAAAAATGATGAGCTCAGAAAAGTTAACCAATACATAGTTAACATTTTAGAGCGGGACGTAGACGCTCATACTCGGTCAACAACCAATACATAGTTAACATTTTAGAGCGGGACGTAGACGCTCATACTCGGTCAACTTAGTCGAGCGATTAACAGTGTGCGCACTTTAAAATTTTGTTTAGTGGTAGATTTTTCAGAAAATAGTAGATTTATGAAAAAGTGTAGCATTGAGTTATATTTGAAATATTTTTATGTAGTGAATATTACTCACTTCTTTTCCTATATATACATAGATAGGTGGAAGTGGCAGTTATGTACTAAAAACCTAAAGAAAAGAGGTTAAATGGTGATTAAAGCATCGCTAGGTGTTATTTTGAGTTTTATAAAACTACTAGCCTTTACCCGCGGCCCCGTCCGCAAGGAAAATTTTAAATATATGGGCTATTCGCGTTAGCCTGCTTATTATCTGTTTAAAATTTTGTTTTCTGTCTAATGCATTTTATTTTTGTAATTGAGTAAAAAAAAACTAAATGAGCTGATAACCTCGATTATAGGAATGACTAGGGAACCAACCCTAGAAGATGTGGTAAACCCTACGACCAAAGAAGAAGAAATAGCTAGGATGATAAGGATGACTTTCCCCGATAGGGATCGATATTAAAATTATAATACCCCTGAAAAATTCTATTTATGAATAAACAAAAATGATAATTAAAAGAAACAAAAAATATACCAAGCTGTTAAATCATAATTTTTTTTAAATGTTAAAAATATTAACCTAAATAAAAATATTTTAAGAAATATTTTAGAATAACAAGTATTACAATAAAAATTTATAAATAAAATAAAATACTTAACATTTTATTAAAATTAGAGAAGTTTTAAAATATCTTGGTGGGCAAAAATAGCCCAAGGCATCATGATAGCTATAGCCGGATACGAGTTAGGAAAGGAAAACTCGGAATCAATGGAAAATAGAGTCGTAAAATATGAACCACCTGCAGAGGTAGGTACGAAAGATATTCAAAAAATACCAGATATATGGCTAGCAGTTTTAATCTGCGTTACCATTGCAATAGCTACGATACTCAAAAACTATATGAAAGTTAAATATAGGCAACCAAAACCCGTTCAAGCTCGTATCTAAGAAATTTAATCTTTTCTATTATTTAAGCTTTTTATTTAAATTTAAAACTCAAAGCTGTGGAAGAGCAATAAATACTTCAAGTAAGTTTCAAAATGTAGCAATCAACAGCAAAGGCAGCTTCGAGAGCCCTGCCTAAATTCAATAGCAAATAAAGAATTTGCATAATTCCTCTGAATGCTCCCGACAACATGGTTATGAAGCAATAGGAAATTCTAGGACAGTGGAAATAAGCAAAACCTAAGAAAGAAAAATACAAAAAATTTAAAACCAGCCCATAACAACAGCAAAAAAAAATGTATGAAGAAGAAAAGTCACAAAGAGAACCTATAAAAATATATGTAAAGCGCTATATAAATTTGCAATAAAAGACTAGTCGCGCTCATTTTTATCTTAGGATAGAAAAATGTTAGCGTAGAAAAATTATCAAGCAACCAGATTGTTGAGGAAGTTATTGACTTAGGACAATATTCGACCAGGCATACATGAAATGCCGGCAATCCAGGACTTGAAATTTATAAGGATAACACAGTTGTCCTGAGGGACAAATTGGTGGAAAATTAATTGAATATTTACTGCAGTAGGCAAATTTTAAATAATAATTGGTACCCAAGTTCTCTAAGATCAAATAATTGTATTAACCAAAGAGGTTGTGCCTGTGACAATCCCATTATAAAAATAATTCTTCATAAAAGTCATGACGATTCTGTCTTGTCAGAAGACATATATGGCATCCAAGATGGAATCACTGGAGACACGTATTTCAGAAATGTCACAAATGTCATCTCAACTGGAAGAACAGAAGACATATGTGACATCTCAGTTGGCTGAACAGTTGAAAGCACAAGAGGTCCGCATATCCTCGCAGCTGGAGGCACAGGAAGCAAGGGTATCATCAAAACTTGAATCGCAGGATGCAAAAATCGCACAATTTCACGCAGAAGTCGATGATTTAAGAGGTCGTATGGAGCAATTACAACTAAATCGCCCGGCTGTCCCAGCGAGCAATCCGATGGTAAAAACACCATCTTTTGACGGTTCTGTTCCTTTCCAGATCTTTAAGCTACAGTTTGAGAAGACCGCAGAAGTGAACAACTGGAATGCGGAAGATAAAGTTGCTGCACTGTTTCGTGGCATTGAAAGGGCCTGCAGCTGAAATGTTACAGACTATTCCAGAGTACAAGCGGAACAGTTATGAAGCATTGATGGCCGCTGTCGAGAGACGTTACGGAAGCGAGCATAGGAAACAGATATACCAAATTGAGTTGCAAAACCGTTGACAAATATCGAATTATACTTTGCAGGAGTTCGCATCGGATGTTGAAAGGCTGGCCTATCTACCAAATGCCGATGCACCCGTGGAATACACTAGAGGGTAAAAATCCAAAGTTTTATAAATGGCATACGGGCCATGGAAACGAAGCGAGCTACATACGCAAACCCAAAGCTAACATTTGCTGAAACGGTATCCCTATGCACTGACTCAGGAAACAGCGTCACTTTTGAGTAAGCCCGCATACAAACCTCATCGCGTGGAAGTGGAAAAGCTAGACTGGGTATACAGTTTTTGAGCATTAAAATGAACGCAGCAGAAAAACGATGGTGCCATCAAATGCTTTAAGTGTGGAAAGCCAGGGCACATTGCACGCCATTGCACTCAGGTGCGCCATTTGAAAGTATAGCTATGGATATCGCAGGTCCATCTCCTACTACCAAATGCGGAAACAAATATGTACTGGTCGTTATGGATTATTTCAGAAAATGGCCAGGGTATACCCAATCCCAAATCAAGATGCGGAAACCGTAGTAGAAGTGTTTATAAACAATTGGGTTGCAAGGTATGGTGTACCAATGGAGTTACATTCTGACCAAGGCAGGAATTTCGAATCAGCTGTGTTCCGGGAAATGTGTAAATCATGCGCATTCGAAAAACACGGACAACTGCATTGAATCCTCAGTCCGATGGTATGGTGGACCGTTTCAATAAATCCTTGGAGGAGCATTTAAGTAAAGTAATAGACAAGTACCGTAAGGAGTGTGATACACACATATCATTATTCTTGGTGGCTTACCGATCGGCAGTGCATGAGACAACGGGCCAAACTCCCGCAAAGGTAATTTTTCGCAATGACCTTCGCCTGCCAGCTGATTTGAAGTTTGGTATAGATGCCAATGCGGAGAGAAATGTCAAGAAATCCATTGGTGTCTTGGAAGAAAAGCTGAGAGAGATACACGATCTTGTAAGGCAACGAGCAAAAATTATGAGTGACAAGATGAAAGCCAGGTACGATGAAGCACTTAATTCGGAAGGTTTTCAGGAAGGAGATTTGGTGCTGTTATACAACCCACAACAAAAAAAAGGTTTGTCCCCGAAATTGCAGTGTAATTGTGAAGGCCCATACAAAGTTGTAAAACGGATCAACGATGTAGTGTACCGCATGCAAACCATTGACAAACCACGAAACAAAATGAAAGTGGTTCATTTGGAAAGGCTGGCAGCAATTAGATCGAGAGAATTGTCTGATCGGGACGATCAGAATTAGGTGGAGGGCAGTGTGACGAATATTAGCAACACTAGGGGACACTATCATCTCTAAGCCGATACAAAGCAGTGACTTGTATGCACATCAACAAATCAATCATTATGTTTACCAATATATCCGTAAAAGCAGCGGAGAGAGAAACGCACAAACACATGCATATATCTGAGATACTCCCAAAAGTAGGCAATCATCTGTGCAAGTAGCACTCACATATACACGCGCATATGAGAAGTTATGAACGTGCATCTGTAGTTATAGCTGGTTATTTTATAGAAGATTCTAGAAATAGAAACGCCTAGAAGTATGCGAACGACACAGCGCAGAGTATAAAAGAGCGCAAGAGGAGCAATCAGCAATCAGTTTGATTTAAGCACGCTATCTGTCGAGAAGGAGAAGTGTTATTGCGAAAGTAGTCTAATAAAAACCATTTTGCATTATTGAACATTGGAGTTTATTTATTCAACAGTTTAGTGATTCGAACGTAGCAGAAGGTTGCAAATAAGCGGAATTGCACTAAATTCGTTACAATATTAAACTCGTCACGAAAATTTTCCCAGTACTATACGAAGGCGGACAATGTTTGTTACTGCAAAGACATTGAAGGTACATTCAAACAGTTTGGTGAACCAAATGATTCAAAAGAGTGGCAATTGTTCATAAGCGGCAACAAATTAAGTTTAAATGCTGTATTATTGCATATTGGCAACAATCCCGATCGCGCATGTAGTAAATACGAAGGAAACGTATGAGATAATGCAAAAATTGCTCAAATTAATCAAATACGAAGAACATGATTAGAAAATATGTGCCGATCTTAAAGTCGTTGGAATGATTGGTCTACAAAGTGATACAAAAAATACTGTTGCTTTCTATGCAAATGGGATAGCCGATCTCGTCAAGACCACTGCATCATAAAGGATTGACCAGAACGAATCGAGTTTCAAGTGGGGGGATACCATAAAATATCCCCACTTTAAAGAGCAAAAAAATTTCTACCTCCGCTCCACATAAAGCTCGGCCTTATCAAAAACTTCGTCAAGGCTTTGGACAAAGAAGGCGAAGCTTTTCATCATTTGAAGACAATCTTTTCCAGAGATTTCAGAAGCAAAAATAAAGGAAGGGATTTTTGTGGGACCGCAAATAAGGAAAATGATGACCAATAACCAATTCAAAGAACTATTGTCATCAGTGGAGGCAGCAGCGTGGGATTCTTTTGAAAAGGTCGTTACTTCTTTTTAGGCAAACAAAAAAGTCCTAACTACGAGATAGTAGTGAACGACTTAATCAAAAACTATGCGGAAATGGGTAAATAGAAACTATTTGAGACGTTTTCTCAGTTAACTCTAAAACCTATCTGCCCGACAAACAAAACATTTGTATGAAAATTTTTAAATTAAATGAGAATATATATCCCTAAATCTGAATTTCATCGTCCAGTTCGGAACAAACAAGAACGAGAAAAATGTAAACAAAAAATTTGTTCTGAATTGGAAGATAAATCCAGCCTAAGAAAATTATATACTAATGTGTCACTTATGTATTTATCTAATATACTTTTTATTTTCTTTCAGGAGTAAATATGTCTTTAAAAATTCATTTTCTACACTCCCATTTAAATTCTTTCCCGAAAAATCTTGGCGACGAAAGTGACGAGCATGGCGAAAGGTTTCACCAGCAAATGAAAATGATTCAAAGTCGGTATCAAGGATTCTGGGATGTCGCTATGATGGGTGAGGGTCAATACGAATATAAAGAATTTCATATACATATGTATGCCATTCAGCGTTCGCCACCTAACCAAAATCAATTTTTATACTCAGTTGAGCAGAGCTCACAGAGTATATTAAGTTTGATTGGATAACGGTTGGTTGTACATATATAAAGGAATCGAGATAGATATAGACTTCCATATAGACGTCCGTCCGTGCGTCCGTCCGTTAACACGATAACTTGAGTAAATTTTGAGGTATCTTGAGGAAATTTGGTATGTAGTTTCCTGAGCGCTCATCTCAGATCGCTATTTAAATTGAACGATATCGGACTATAACCACGCCCACTTTTTCGATATCGAAAATTTCGAAAAACCGAAAAATTGCGATAATTCATTACAAAAGACAGATAAAGCGACGAAACTTGGTAGATGAGTTGAACTTATGCCGCAGAATAGAAAATTAGTAAAATTTTGAAATGGGCGTGGCACCGTCCCACTTTTAAAAGAAGGTAATTTAAAATTTTGCAAGCTGTAATTTGGCAGTCGTTGAAGATATCATGATGAAATTTGGCAGGAACGTTACTCCTATTACTATATGTACGCTTAATAAAAATTAGCAAAATCGGAGAAGGACCACGCCCACTTTAAAAATAAAAATTAGTTTAAGTAAAATTTTAACAAACAATTTAATATCTTTACAGTATATAAGTAAATTATGTCAACATTCAACTCCAGTAATGATATAGTGCAACAAAATACAAAAATAAAAGAAAATTTCAAAATGGGCGTGGCTCCACCCTTTTTATTTAATTCGTCTAGAATACTTTTAAGGCCATAAGGCGAACAAAAAATTACCAATCCTTTATGAGATTTGGTAGGGGACATAGATTCTATAACGATAACTCTTTTCTGTGAAAAGTGGGCGAAATCGGTTGATGCCACGCCCAGTTTTTATACACAGTCGACCGTCTGCCCTCCGCATCGACCGTTAACACGGTAACTTGAGCAAAAAATCGACATATCTTAATAAACTTAGTTCACGTACTTACTCTGAACTTACTTTATCTTGGTATAAAATATGGCAAATCCGACTATGCCACGCAAATGCCATAATTCTATACCAAATACGAAAAAAGGGATGAAACATGGTAATTGGATTGGGTCTATTGACGCAAAATATAACTTTAGAAAAAAACTGTGTAAAATGGGTGTGACACCTACCACATTAAGTAGAATGAAAGATGAAAAAGTTCTGCAGGGCGAAATAGAAAAACCTTAAAATCTGGCAGATTACATATAAATAAATTAGCGTATCCACAGATATGTCTGGGTCCCCTGTCTACTTTTGGTCGTATCTGGAAAACGCCTTCACATATACAACTACACCACTCCCTTTTAAAACTCTCACTAATACCTTTCATTTGATACCCATATCGTACAAACTCATTCTAGAGCCACCCCTGGTCCACCTTTATGGCGATATCTCGAAAAGGCGTCCACCTATAGAACTAAGGCCCACTCCCTTTTAAAATGCTCATTAAACTCTTTCGTTTGATACCCATATCGCACAAAACAATCTGAGTCACCCCTGGTCCACCTTTATGGCGATATCCCGAAACGGCGTCCACCTATGGAACTATGACTACTCCCTTTTAAAATACTCACTAGCACCTTTCTTTGGATATCCATATCGTACAAACACATTCTAGAGTCACCCCTAGTCCACCTTTATGGCGATATTTCGAAAATGCGACCACCTATACAACTAAAACCACACTCCCTTTTATAATACCCTCATTAATACCTTTAATTTGATACGCTATCGTACAAACACATTCTAGAGTCACCCCTGGCCCACCTTTATGGCGATATCTCGAAAACGGCGTCCACCTATAGATCTAAGGCCCACTCCCTTTTAAAATACTCACTAACACCTTTCGTTTGATACCCATATCGTACAAACAAATTCCAGGGTCACCTTGGTCCCACCTTTATGGCGATATCTCGAAAACGGCGTCCACCTATGGAACTAAGGATTACTCCCTTTTAAAATACTCACTAGCACGTTTCTTTGGATACCCATATTGTACAAACAAATTCTAGAGTCACCCTTGGTCCACCTTTATGGCGATATTTCGAAAATGCGACCACCTATACAACAACCACCACTCCCTTTTAAAACCCTCATTAATACCTTTAATTTGATACGCATATCGTACAAACACATTCTAGAGTCACCCCTGGTCCACCTTTATGGCGATATTTCGAAACGGCGTCCACCTATAGAACTAAGGCCCACTCCCTTTTAAAATACTTGTTGAAGCCAAAAGGCTTGCAATAGTTGGGAATCACTGGACATTTCTCGATGCAGCCATATGCTGCAAAACTACTGCTTCTCTTTCAATTTGCGTCGTGCTCCTCTTGATTTTCCATACAAATTGGCCGGACGGGATCTACATGTTTATGACTCCGAACGGCATCTGCAAGGCAGATGAGTTTTCACTGAGAGCTTTTCATGGCAGAAATACACCCGGAGCGCTTGCCAAACACTGCCGATGGGCGACCCCGCTTAGAAAAATTTCTTCTAATTGAAAAAACCTTATTTCTAAAATTTTGATGTTGCTTTGCCCGGGGTGTGAACCCAGGGCATACGGTGTGGTAGGCGGAGCACGCTACCATCACACCACGGTGGCCGCCTACTTCCCACATCTGCTGTTACTTTATTTAAAAGCTAGTGAAAGCAGAAGGCAATGTCCACTTAGTATGCCCATTGTGGGCCTTGAGTCTTTCCTCTTGTGAGCCAAACTTCGTAAGTTTTGCACATGATCTTCGACATTTTGCAGCCCCGCGCTTCTGTCTACGCCTTTCCTGCGTGCAACTCCTGCACCGTTTGATTTCTCCCAAACGGATTGTGACATCTGCCTTCGCTTCACCGAGTGCTCCAACCTCCTTTGCAAAATCATCCGCCTTTTAGTTACCTTCCATCCCTTTATCACCGGCAGCCCATTATAGTACGGTTCGGCCTGAGCGAAGTTGTTTCAATGCTTCTTTGTATTTTAGGACACTTCTTGATGAAGTAATTGTGTGAAATTATTGCCTTGATCGCCGCCTGACGATCAATATATATACATATATTGGAGCGACTGCAGCTTAAGCACGCTATTCCAGAATTACTGCTGCTTTCTCCACGGCTCTGATTTATGATCAAAAGACGCTTCAGTAATCTGGCAGTCTGTAGGATATACTTATCTCTGAACCAACACAGGAAACAGTAGACCCAACCCCTTCCATTGATTAGAACCATGTTGCGTCAGGTTGTGTTGTACATAATTTACCCCTTAGGCTCAAATTTCTATCTCTCTCTGCTTTCTATGAACAAATTTCAATTTGTTACCTTCCTTTGTATGTCTTACCTACTGAAGACATTAGGATACGGGCTGCATTTTTTTTTAACATCAACCCTACTACGTTTCTTGCCTTTTTTCAGCACCACCCTAATGCGCAACTTTAATAAATACAATATTATTACAACAAAAATTAATTTACAAACTTGCCTGTTGTAAAAATTGTGCCAATTGTGCTCCTTTTTGAAAACCAATCCATCGATTGAACAGCCGTCAAATCCATATCGACTGCCCCAGCGGCTTGCGGCAATTGTGGCTGCATTCGGTGGCTGCTAGCGGCTAATAATAATTCTGATGATGACAGATTTTGATTGCTGTTGTACTTATTGTAATTATTGTTGCTATTATTAATGTTATTGAATTTATTAAATTGTGCATTAACAGTTTGTTAATGCTAATATATTGTTGTTGTGTTATTGTTAGTACTAAACTTATGTTTATCACTTGCATTTGCATTTAAAAGTGTTGCCGTTGCAATGGTTGTTGTTGTTGTTGTTGCTGTTGTTGGTGGTGGTGTTATTGCTGTTGTTATGTTTGTTGTGGGTGCTGTACCAGCACCAGCAGCAGTTGCAACATCATCCGCACTGGCAGCGGCAACAAATGTTGTTGTCGCTGTTGTTGCCGTTTTTGCTGGCGTTGTGGCACGCGTTAATGTTTTTGTTTTACTTAGTTGAAGTTGGCGTTTTTTAGTTATTTTGTTGATTTTTGTTTACTGTTTGATTGTTATGTTTTTATTTTTTTGTTTTGCTAACGCTTTTGAGCAGCTCAAATTACTGCTGCTTCTTCTTACTTTTTAACTCTTTGTCTATTTTTTACAAATTGCAATTTTGTGCACTTTTCATTATTTTTCTTCCATTTGTTTTGCACTGTTCAAGTTTCGCTTTGCATGTTACGTCTCACTTTGAATTTCAATCGCTGTCTAACTTTAGCCATTTATGAGGCAGAATGTTTTGTTTTTTTTTCAACTGTAATAAGAGCATATGATAAGAAGAAGAAAATTTTTAAAACAATTAAATAATGCACATTTTGTTTTTTTTTGTAAAAGCTCGCTTTTATGAGGAATTTTTTTTTACTTTTAGTGGGATATTTTTATTTATGGTTAGATTAAATTATAAGATATGGCTATCCCCAACCAAGAGTCTCCGTATATATTTGCTGTTATACCTACAGAAATGACGCTAGTAAAATCAACAAGTCAGATTTGTTGTTCTTGAATTAACAGTTATTCAGCAAAATTTATCGCATTATGGTTAATTCAACGGAGTTTTTTTGTGAAGGGAACAAACTTGTACAGTCATTTCCAAAGAAGGAAAACTGTGAAAGTTTAACGAAAATCTGTTCTTCTAACAGTTTCTAACAGTCTAAAAATTACAGATTCTCAATCAATCTAACTGATTTTTCTGTTAAAATAACTGGTTTCATTCGTCGTTTCAACAGCGAGCAAAAGTCAATAGTATGCATAGGCATCAGCTAATTTTAAAGAGAAACTAATGCTCATGGTGCTCCCTACTTTGTTCTTATGACTATCGTGATATTACCAGCGTATTTCTTTCAGTGGAGCTGTTGACTGCAAGTGAGCCGCTAATCAGTAGTCTGACCATGAAAATATAGTTTATATATTATATTTCATCGTTTTGTGCCAATGCTCAGCTTTTGTGCAACATTTATATTTTGTTGCTAATTTTACAACTTCGCGGGCGTCTCAGACCTAGTTGTACCGGAACAGAGAGCTGATTCTAAATATAGGATCTATAACTAATGAAGCCTGAAACCTAATCTAAAAGAAACTAACCTTAAGGAAATTCTTTCAAACTTTCCATGCCAGCTCTTGAGCTTCAAAAAAAAATAAAATAGTGCCGAAATGTCTTCCTTGCTTCCTTCCCAGAGTAACACCTTCTGTTAATAGAAACTAAATGATATATCTTTGCTGGCATTTCAGCTGCTTGAATTTGGTATTTTAAGACCGTTGTACTTGTTAACGCATTTGCCGTCGGCGTTTTAACAATCAGTATTTTAAAAAAATTTTCCTTTCAGGCACTAAATAAATTAAATATTGCGCTAGTCAATGCCATTAATACCAAGTAAAGCCGTTTAAGGTGTGGGTGTGAGCGAATATTGTATACTCAGCTGCGCGGGTTTTTTTCTTTTTGGAGAAGTTTAAAAAAATATTATGAACAATTGGTTTGGTTACAGTCAAACTTTGTTATTTAATACTAAACGACTTTTTTCATATATTAAGGAAATTGCAAGCTAATTACTATTTTCAAAACTTTTTAAGTGAAAAAAAATATAGTAAAAAAATGAAAAAAATTCGAATAATGTGAAAAAAATGTTCAAGTAATATCAAAGTAAACTAAGACCTTATAGTTGCTAAATAGCTAAAATTGAGATTAGTTTGCAAAAAATTAAAGCAAATTGAAAAACAAAATAATTTTTTTTTCAAAATATAAATTTTGTATTATTTTTCGTTTGTTTATAGTTCTTTTAAGTTTTTTTTGCGAAATTCGGTATAATAAAAAAAAATGATATTAGAAAAAAATCACAAAATTTGGAAAAAAAAATTTATAGAGCAATTTGAGCCTGTCTCGATAATTAAATTAAAAAAATATCTTTTTATCTGAGATTTTTCAGGAAAAACATTTGAAAACAAGTAAGGAAGGCTAATTTCGGGTGTAATCCAACATTAGATACTAAGCTGAGAGCTATGGAGACAAAATAAGGGAAAATCACCATGTAGGAAAATTAACCTAGGGTAACCTGGAATGTGTTTGTATGACATGGATTTCAAATGGAAGGTATTAAAGAGAATTTTAAAGGAGAGTGGGCCATAGTTCTATAGGTGGACGCCATTTCGGGATATCGCCATAAGGTGGACCAGAGGTCACTCTAGAATGTGTTTCTACGATATGGGTATCAAATGAAAAGTGTTAATGAGTATTTTAAAGGGAGTGGGCCTTAGTTCTATAGGTGGACGCCTTTTCGAGATATCGCCATAAAGGTGGACCAGGGGTGACTCTAGAATTTGTTTGTACGATATGGGTATCAAGTGAAAGGTGTTAATGAGTATTTTAAAAGGGAGTGGGTCTTAGTTCTATAGGTGGACGCCTTTTCGAGATATCGCCATAAAGGTGGACCAGGGGTGAATCTAGAATTTATTTGTACGATATGTGTATCAAATGAAAAGTGTTAATGAGTATTTTAAAAGGAGTGGGCCATAGTTCTATAGGTGGACGCCCTTTTCGGGATATCGCCATAAAGGTGGACCAGAGGTCACTCTAGAATTGTGTTTCTACGATATGGGTATCAAATGAAAGAGTGTTAATGAGTATTTTAAAGGGAGTGGTCTTAGTTCTATAGGTGGACGCCTTTTCGAGATATCGCCATAAAGGTGGACCAGGGGCGACTCTAGAATTTGTTTGTACGATATGGGTATCAAATGAAAGATTATAGAGTATGTAAAGATGATGAGTATTTTAAAAGGGCGTGGGCCTTAGTTCTATACGTGGGTCCCATTTTGAAATTTTCTTTTATTTTTGTATTTTATTGCATCATATCATTACTGGATTCGAATTTTGACATAATTTACTTATATACTGTAAAGATATTAAGTTTTTTGTTAAAATTTGACTTTTAAAAAAATTTTTTTTTAAGTGGGCGTGCTCGTCATCCGATTTTGCTCGTTTTTATTCAGCATACATATAGTAATAGGAGTAACGTTCCTGCCAAATTTCATCATGATATCTTCAACAACTGCCAACTACAGTTTGCAAAACTTTTAAGTTACCTTCTTTTAAAAGTGGGCGGTGCCACGCGCATTGTCCACAATTTTACTAATTTTATATTCTGCGTCATAAGTTCAACTCACCTACCAAGTTTCATCGCTTTATCCTTCTTTGGTAATGAATTATCGCACTTTTTCGGTTTTTCGAAATTTTCGATGTCGATAAAGTGAGCGTGGTTATAGTCCGATATCGTTCATTTTAAATAGCGATCTGGGATGAGTGCCCAGGAACCTACATACCAAATTTCAGCAAGGCACCTCAAAATTTACTCAAGTTATCGTGTTAACGGACAGGCGGACGGACGGACGGATGGACAGATGGACGGACGGACGGACATAGCTAAATCAAATTTTTTTTCGATACTGATGATTTTGATATATGGAAGTCTATATCTATCTCGAATCCTTTATGCCTGTACAACCAACCGTTATCCAATCAAAGTTAATATACTCTGTGAGCTCTGCTCAACTGAGTATAAAAAAAAATAAATATTCAAACTCGTAAACGAAATTTTTTTTGATATCAACAAAATTAAATATATTTGTATGAAACATTGACATTTAAATTTAAGGAAAACAAAGGGAAACAATTTGAAAATTTTCAAGAAATTCGCAAACAAATTTGAAAAAAACTTTCGGCTCGGAGCAATACGAAATTTTTTCGTTTGGAAAAATAAGATGAAAACTATTGAGGACAAAAAAAATTAAAACAAAAATATTTATGTGTTTTGATGAAAATAACGTAATCATTTAGCCTTTATACGAACTACAAGTGAAATTTTTTATCGATTTGACATCACTTTTTGTATCAAAGCGTAATTTTGTTGAATTTGGAAACCTGAACGGCGCTTCGTACGTTCCTAATATTTTTTTTCTATTTTTTGCAGTCCTCATGATCCGTTAAATCATTTGTTATGACGGTTACACAAAAAGAAAATATTAAATATAGTTTCAAGTGAAAAGATATCTTTAACGCTACAACAGCAACAACTGTGAAAAGTTGTAATTTTTTTTAAGTTGTAGCTCAAAATTCAAAGGTTAGGTTGGGTTAAACTGGCCGGTTCCTTAGTAAAACTGTAAACCAAGCTTTACATTTTTTATAGCATTTTATAAGTTTAACGAAATGCTATGTCTACTCGTCCGAAATCAGTGCAAAAATTTTAAATTTTTTCTTTTTTATTTTTTCATTCTTTCGTTGTTCGCTATTTTTCTTCATTATCTTCATTCAGAACGATACAAAAAAAATTGTTTCCTTTATAAAATTTATTTATTTGAAAGTTTGTTAATTTTTTTTTAATTAAATCTTGTTTTCATAGTTTTTGTCGATTTTCAGTTTCAGAAAATGGCTATTCCTACGGCGAAACAATTTTGTTTTTCCGTTCAGGATCAAGTAAAATAAAGAAAAACAGCAAAAAAGGAAAAAAATACCTATTTCCGAAATTTGTGTACTGAATTTTCCTTTTAAATATTAAAGTTAATCATGTACGCAGTTTATAAATGAATATTCCAGAGTAGTGCTGTTTGCGTTAATTTTGACTTAAAATTTTTACCGTCGCACTTTTTATTAATTTCTTTTTATTTCAAGTAAGAAGTTATTTATTTTGTAAACCTTTTTATTTGTTTGTGTTATTGTTTGCTTTGTTTCACACTACTAACACCTAGATATGTATACAAACACACACACCTGTATATATGTATGTAAACAGCGTTTAATAGCTTCATATATTTGAAGCACGCCCACTATTTAGCGTATTTTTGTTGCAAGCATGCAAACGCTTTTGTTTTGTTTATTTAATTTTTTGTAAATTTTCATAAAGTTTTTTAAATTTTTTGTATGCATTTTGTTTACACTAACTTTAGCGTGTTGTTGCTATTGATTTAATTATTGAAAATAATTAATTAATCAAACACTTTTTAACCGACTTTTGCACGCACTACTTAAAATTAATAGTTTCTTTTTAATTTTATTTTTCAAACATTGATTATCAATCAATCATTTGTCCGATCAGGCTTGCTAGAGCGCCGTATAAGCCTATTGATGAATTAATTACAAACAAACGAACAAATACAGACACACACACTATTAATAAGATGTTGCCTGTCACGAATTCGGCTGATGACTGAACAAATCGAACATTAACGAAGCGCGCCAACCCTCCCGTGTATGTATTACCACCCAATGTAATCAACAGTGTATTAACAGCAGCGACGTCGGCAGCGTAAAAAGACCATAGTAGAGTAGTTGTGTTATAGGAGAGGCTACATATTTGTTGTAAAAAGTGTGAGAGTGCTTGGTTAAGTAGAGCAAGAGGTGAAAAACGGGCAATGGAGTATTGGCCAACATTTTTCGAAAATCGTCAATGTACAATTATGGATGTAGATATGTATGCAGGCATGGGTTAGTGGCATTGTTGACAATGTGTTTGCTGTTGTTTTTGTGTTTGCTGCTGTTGCTGTTATTGTTTGTTCTTCAGCTCGATTCTTGCTTGAATACTATCCATACTACACACTAAGCATAACTGGTGCTGTTCGCTGTGTGTGTTTGTTGTTATTACAATTTAGTTTAGCGTTGCCAATCGTTTCATCGTTCCATCCTCCTTTGTTTCATCGTTATATCAAAGAGAGTAGATACGCTCTGGTATTTGCGCTCAGCGCCCACATTGGCGTCATCATATTGGCGCTCTTCATATTTAACCTCTTCTATTATTATTATTGCTTTTTTAACATACGTTAACTGCTTTTTATTTCTCTGATTTTTAGCTCAATTTCTTTGCCTCTATTTTATTTTGTCTTTGATTTTACTTTTCTCCTACTTTGTTAATATTATATTTCCTTACATAATTTTTTCTTATTTTGGTTTTTGTTGCTTATCCATATTTTGTTTCAGGTTGGTTTGATTTCATTTACATATTCTCTTTGGCGGAAGTACTCTATTTGGCGCTCATATTGGTTTAATTCGGCTCATTGAGTTGTGAGTATTGGCGGCGTTCGTTGACTCGATTTATGACTGCGCTCGAAATGCATGTCAAACATACATATGTAGATGCATGTGTTTACATATATGTGAGATTGAGTAGAAAAAAATTGTGACTGGCTAATGAAAGGTTTTTAATGTGAATGGATTTTTATTGGAGTCGTTGTTGCTGAGCGCAAATTCAATGCAAGTGGTGGCACTTTTTATTCTCATGTATGTATGTATGTATGTACATATGTATTTATATGTACATGGCTTGATGCAGGGTTTCTATAGCGTCGGGTCGTCGCACAGGTGCAAGATGGTGAGCATTATCTACAAGGTTGTTAGTTGCAGAAATCATGGATAAACTGCAGCTTATTTGAGTGACGCGTAGCATATAAGCGGCTGGCCAATTGCTTTATAAGTAGCTATGAGCGTTTCTTTGTCTTTTCCCCCAAGTGCCGCCAGCGAGAGACTTGAACGTCACACTCAATATTTTTGGGAGGCCAGATGGTCTGTAGCGTAATGCCATCGACGTGGATGCCCAATATTTTTGATATTTGCCTCGTCCACGCGATGAACAAGGTCGTGGAGGATTGGTCAGTAATGACGCCAAGTTACGCGCTGCGAAAAAAACTGGCAAAGACTGGGACGATGCCTGCCAACCACATAAATAAGACTAGGAGGAATTGTAAACTTTTCAGTCTTGCAGTAAGGTATTGTGATTGACCTTGGTAAAAGATTTTGACAAGTCTAACGCTACGCGCACTGTTCTATGGTGGACTTCTTCGTACAGTCCGCAATTTTTGTGTGTGTTGATGGCGTTTAGCGTGGTGGTAGGTGTTATGTAATTTTCGGAAGCCGTGATGATTGGCAAGCCGCAGATTTGCGATGAAATAAGTAAGCAGGACGGCTTCAAGTCTCTTGGCTACTGGCGATAGGAGAGATATTGGACTATATATGTAAGTCTCCTTCGTTAGTTGCTTCAGTTGCGGTACCATCATCGCCATTTTCGATTTTCAGTGATGACGAAGTGAAGAGAGACAGCTTGGCAGGTAACTAAATCCTTCATTGCAAAGGTTTTTAAACATCGGCATGGGCAATCACGTCACGGGCCTACTGCTTTAGATGGTTTGGAAAGTTTGATGGCTTCTTAAACCTCTTCGGCAGTGATGGTAATAGTAGACGAAATGTGGGTATGCCTATTTCAGCCTCTGTTGGCTTGCCATCTGGATTTGTCAACCGCGGAATGCATAACGTATTACCGGCAGAAATCGCTCGCTGATTTTTTTGCATCTGATAGCTTTTTATCGCCAAAGGCGATTGCTATTCTGTCATTGTGCTTAGTTGGATTTGAAACCATAAAGTCGGGTTTACTATAGCTTACGAGAAGCGGCGGAGAGGTTACAGCTCGTTTAGATGTTCCTCCAATTGTTTTCCGCTTGTGCTTGTCCACAAGCTGTATGATGCGCAGGCTTATTTCCCTGATTTGAGGAACGCCAAGGTCTTGTTGTCTCATTAGGTTGCGCTCTCTCGCCAATGTTGCGGCCTCTGAGGGAGAATATTTGGTCGGATTTTCGTAGTTCTTCCAGCGAAAATGGATCGAGCCGACGCGAATTCTATGACCTTGCGAAAAGTTCGTTTCCTTTGACTGACATCAGTCGGGATTGGGAGGGTAGCAAAAAGATTGTCTGGCGAGCTATGACAATTTCCTATCACACGTGTAGGGGCATCCCATTAATCATGCCGAATGCCGTGTCACCTATTTGTGTCGTCTGCTATCTGCTTTTCAAACGTTGGGAATTACATATTCGTGGTCCGAACGGATTGGTTCCGAAAGTTTTCTATTCGGACACAAAAATATATCCGCTCACCAAATTTCATCAAGATATCTCAAAAATTAAGGGACAGACGGACAGACGGACATGGCTAAATCAACTCAGATCATCATCCTGGTGGGCCTACATATCTCTCCTTTAAGGACATTACAATTTTGAGATTCGGAAAAAACTCAATATATCATTTTATTTTCATGAAAGGTTTACAAATAAGATCAAAACGAATATTCTGGAGTATAAAAAAAGTGATTCATACCGAACTTTTGTGCAATGAAAATTTCCGTTCTAAAACCAAAGCCGAATAAAATTAAAAAATGCCGTTGTAAATTCAGAGCTTCCCAATAGTTTGAAGAATTTCCTATAAAATTGGGTTACAGTTTGATACGCGTGTGGACGTTTTATGTTGGTTCAGAGCTTTTATAGAGCCATCTCAAAAGAGTGCGTTATCAAGCACAAAGTATTGGAAGGCTTCGAGTTCTTCTAGTAGCTGCCGTTTTGTAAACGATCTATCTCAGATAACTTTTGAAGAAAGCACTATTTCAGAATTTGGATCACTTCTGGAATTTTGCCGACTATTAATGGGTTCTTTTTTGGACTATTTCGGAATGATTTCGGGTATATTACAAGTTTATTTTGGGATTGTACTCTGATTCCGGATTGCGTCAGGCCATTTCGGAACCAGCTATAGATCTTTCCGGAACTGTTGTAAGAATCAATAAATGATTTTTAGCAAATATTTTGTTTGTTATTCACTTCGTGCGGATGGAACTAGGTTTTTATAAGTCTAACAGTAGTTATTGAACCACACGGTTAAAGTTTGAGGCTAAATATGAAACCTCATTTGTACTAAATATGTATCTAAACCAAATTTGGCTTCAAATATAGATTGTACGGGTCCTTTCTGAAAATTTGTGCACAGAACTCGGGTTTTAACTCGAAACTAGAGAGATCTAACCTAAAGGGAAAAATTTAGTGGGCGGTGGCTTGGTTTATGACATGTAGCACAAACACAGTTATTTATTTTAAAATGTGCAGCATGAAGTCTAAACTATTAGGGTTTATTTTAAAAACAGACGTGTATACAAGTTTCTATTCTTAGATGTTTAAACTTTTTTGGTTTTGTTTTAAAACTAATTTGAGATTTTAGACATAATATTCAAATTAAAACAAAAACATAGTTATAAATTGTGAGGTTTCCAATTCAGTACAAATAAGTAAGGAGGGCTGAGTTCGGGTGTAAAAATTACCTTCTTTTAAAAGTGGGAGGTGCCACGCCCATTGTCCAAAATTTTCTATCTCGGCGTCATAAGGTCAACCCACCTACCAAGTTTCATCGCTTTATCCGTCTTTGGTAATGAATTATCGCACTTTTTCGGTTTTTCGAAATTTTCGTTATCGAAAAAGTGGGCGTGGTTATAGTCCGATTTCGTTTATTTTAAACAGCGATCTGAGATGAGTGCCCAGGAACTTACATACCAAATTTCATTAAGATTCCTCAAAATTTACTCAAGTTATTGTGTTTACGGACGGACGGATGGACATGGCTAAATGAATTTCTTTTTACGCCCACATCATTTTGATATATAGATCTGTATCTATCTCGATTAGTTTATGACGTTACGCGGTACCGTTATGCGAACAAAATTAATATACTCTGTGAGCTCTGCTCCGCTGAGTATAAATAGTTTAAAAAATTGCCTATGAATGATTAAAAACTTAGGCTCAAATTTCTAACTGCGCCAACAGTGAACCAATTTTCCCTGAAATGAAAGGATGGTTTCGAAAAATGTTGCCATATTCAATCAATAGCAAACTCAAGACTTTTAGCAGCACCGTCAATTAGTTAATGAAACCATTTTTTCAAGTTAATTAAAATTATTTTAAATTTACCAAATTCATAACAATTCTGAAAATTCATATATCAATCCCCAACGTAAATACTATCAGTACCCGCCATACATACACGGGAAAAAATGTTGCCGACACTAGCAATAACAAATTTGAAATTTTCTCTCAATCAAGAAAAACACTCATTATTGACTATTAAAGGCGCTCTCACCACTAACAAGCACTCAATTTAAGGCCAGCGACGGCGTCGACGCCCCACAAAACGTTCGCTGTTAAGGTAACAGCCGACGTTGCTGCACTACAATAACACTACTGTTAGCAGGTTCGCTGTTTTATTCCTTCGTTAAGCTGACTGTTGCGCTCACAAATTAGTTGATGAGTGTGTGTTTTTTTGTTATTGTTTGCTTTTGATTTCTATGGTGAATGCATTGAATTTTGTCCATACTTTTTATGCTGCAGTTATACGTTTTATATGATTTGGTATTTGTTCCACAACATCGCCATTCTCACTCACGCTTCTATACAACAATGCTGCTCTCTATTACGCTCGCTTAGTGTTTTGATTTTACCACCCACCTCATTGCAGGATTTTTATTTTTTCTTCAATTTCGTTTAACGACCACAGTGTGCTCTCATTTTTCCGAACCAACTAATTTTTCTCATTCGTCTTTAAATTTTTTACTGTAAATTCCTCTCAATTTATTGCGCGGAGCTCAAATGTTTTCGATGGCTTCGGCACAGGCGTTACTAGTTTTTTATTGGGTTTCTTACCCTTTTTTTAATTTATTTTTTTTTACTTTTTTTATTGCAGTAGATTTGTTTGATTTTCAAGAGCGCTGAGTCTCTCTCAATTCCATTGTAAATATAATGGAGATGAGTATGAGCTGCCTTCGGCCAGGCGAACGTGTTTAACATCGCCTACGTCGTCGTCGTCGCCGCGGTAACATTCAACGCCAATGCCATCATCAACACCGCCAATGTATTGAAATTCATTCATTCCCTTCAATTTGTTTTTATTTCTCTCTCTCGTCACATTATTTTCCTGCTACGGATATTTGTTTGGTTTGTTTATTTTTTTGTAGGCGCTTTGCTTTTGTTGTTCTTGTGATTGGGGTTCGTTTGGGTTCGCCCGTTCGTTATCGCCTGCTGCTGCCGCCGCTGCTGCTTGTCGACTTGGCCGGCTGGTTGTCTGTTGTTTGTTGCTTGACTACACTACTTTGGCATCGGCTCTTGGCTTCGTTTGCTATTTCATTCTGTCGCGTGTGGCTCACAATTCAATTGAAATCATTTCATCTTCGCATTTTTTATTGCTTTTTTTCTCATATTTTTTTTTGCCTTTTTTCTCCACATTTGTTGGGGCTGGGAGACGACACACCACTCACTGTATTGGTTGTGTATTAAATGTTAATATATGTAAGCATGTGTGCGTCTGTATGTTGTACACAAATCCGATTTTTTCTCGCACCGGCGAGACGCAACTTCTTCACACATATAACTCTTGATTATATTTGTTGTTGTGATTGTTGTTGTTGTTCTTTTATGCATGAACTAGTATTCAATACGATTACGATTTCTTTCACATTTTTTCGCTGTCCCTCACGTTACGACCACACACACACAACGCCCGTACACATCTTGCTCCACACCTTCTGTGCTCTCGTAATCTTGATTGCAGTTTTTGTTTGTTTGTGTGTGTATGCGTGTGCATATGATGTGGAGCGCCATCGTTGTTGTCGCGTATGTTATATGTGTTTTATTGTTATTGTAGTTTTGGGGCCGCACATCTTCTTTTGGTTGCTCTGTACGGTTGTTGATTACTTTTATTCGCTTTTGTCACTGTGCTGATATGTATTGATATGATGTTACTGTTGTTGTTGTTTAATTGTTTCTTATTTTCGTATGTACATTAGTGGTTGTTGGATTTATTGAGTATTTTGTAGATTGAGTTCGGTTGGTTGGCTACCTATTCGGTTAATTTGATGCTGAGTACAAGTGAGATGCCTAGGATTGAAAGAAAGGAAAGACATTTTTTCCATTAAAAATATACATATTTACTTCTACATATATTTATTTATACACATATGGACATACATATATATGTTTGCCCTATGTAGTAGGTTAGATTGCACCACAGTAAGGAACATTTTGAAAGTATTTTCAATATCTTTTTTGATTGTTTTTTATTGCCCAAGATTTGACCTTTAATAAAAATTGCCTACCGGGGTGACCGATTTTAACTCATTAGCTACAGAATATAGAAACTAGCATATGAATAATTAAGGTAAAGTGACAACCCTATGCATACAAAAATTTAATAGGAAACCTTTTTGGTAAAGGTTAGGTTAGGTTGAACTGGCTGGTCGATGAGGACCTCACATAGACTAAATGATTCCATAGTTTGCTCAACGACTAAACTGAAAACCCTTATCCGAGGTTAGGACTTACATATGTTATAAAACAGCTCCGTCCCGCAAATACTAGCAGCTTTCTAGGACTTATGTACTTGCTACTTGCTGTTTTTAGATCTGACAGCTGTATTACTCTTAATGGCTGGAGTCTTGGCCTTGAGAGCGCAAAGCATGAACCTGAAACATGCTCGATCGTTTCCTCCTCCAACACGCTCTTCCTATATCTGCTATCAGCGACTAAGCCCAATTTGAAAGCATGTGACGCCAGAAGGCAGTGTGCAGTCAGTATGCCCGTCATAAGCCTACAGTCTTCTCTTTTTAATGATAAGAGTAACTTTGTTACTCCATTACCTTAGTTGTGCCACTAGCCTTCTCTTAATCTCGCCCAATCAGATGGGGACGTCTACGGAGCAAGTCTTGAGGGGATGCGCTCCTTTAAAATGTCAACCTCTTTGCTCAAGGTATGGCGTAATCCTGACTTAAGTGCAAGGTGTAAGCGTAAGGGTAAGCGTAAGACGTAAGTGTCATGCTATTTGGGAATATACATATGTAGAATGTGTGCATATTCGATGCTGTATGAAGTACAAGAGAATGTTTAAGCGTAGATGTAGTGTGTGGGATTGGTATACTACAAGTAGTAGTTATCTATGTATTACTGAGAGAGAATGTAAGCGTAAGTGTTGGCACTAGAGTGCAGCGAAATGTGGAAACAAGGTGTGTGGTAGAGTTGTATTGAGCGAACTTACATAACAACCTAATACAAACGCGTCAATTACATGTAAGCTAAAGTCTCTGAGCATATGTGTACAAAATTTTTATACACGCAAGTGCACGAAGAGATGTATATACTGCTGCTTTGTTGCAGATACATAGATATAATGGTAAAAATCAAATAATAAAGTGCAAACGAAAAGAAAAAAAGAAAAAAAATTATAATAATAAAAATGAAAAAGTAAAACAAAATAAGATTAGATGTAACAAAACAAATAAAAACGCAATAAAATAAAATAAAAAAACAAAAAAAATAAAATAAAATAAAATAAAAAAAGTAAAAAAATGAAATAAAATAAATCAAAATAAGATAATATAAAACAAAATAAATAAAAAGTAATTAAATAAAATAAGACAAAATAAAATAAGATAAAATAAAATAAAACAAAATAAAATAAAATAAAATAAATTAAAATAAAATGAAATAAAATAAAATAAAGTAAAATAAAACGAAATTAAATAATACAAAATAAGATAATTAAAAAAAAATAATTAAATAAATTAAGACAAAATAAAATAAAATAAAATAAGATAAAATAAAAAAGTATAATAAAATGAAATAAAATAAATTAAAACAAAATAAAATATAAAATAAAATACAATTTTATTAATTTAAGTTAAATAAAGTCGCTTTTTAATCGACGCGTTATTCAATTGTTAACGAAATTTTTGGATCTATTATTGAAAAATTATTGATATGCTTTTAATATATTATAGGATTGTTAACAATTTCCTATGGGAGTGTCACGAAAAAGTTTCGACTTGTTATGGAAAAGTTATCGATTAATTACACAAAAGTTATCGATACATTATCAAAAGGATATAAATTTGTTTTGGGAAACTTATAGATTTGTTATTGATAGTTACTGTCGTGTTATCGAAAAGCAATCTGTTTTGTTATTAAAAATGTATCGATATATTATCGAAAAGTTTTCGATATGTTATCGTAGTGTTTTCAATTTGTTATTGGCATGTTATCAACGACTCAATGTTTGTTTGGTTTGTTATTAAACAAATACCTTTACAGCTGCAATATAAAATCGATGACAGGTATGTAAGCCTTCGATGACAGCTGATAACAAATCGATAGAAAGCTGATAACAAATGAAAACTCGAAAAGTAAACCGCAAACAAAACAACAACTTGTCGGTATCGGCTGGTCCCGATAAAAAGCTGAAAAAGCTCTACTCAAAAAGCTCGAAACTATTTATTTCTAATAAATTTACTTTCGTTGTGGTTTAACTTCAACCTTTGGGCGAGCACTAGATAAAAAAAATACTTTTCTAGATGTACACCTGAATGTTTACACATACATATGTACACACGTGTACCGCCCTGTCATTCATCTATACAAATAATCCCTACACTGCATCGATTTGATTGGCTGCAATCGATACGCCATATTCTTGCAATGCTCCTAAATTCTGCGCTACATAAATCGGTAAAATGTAATAAAATCGATGAGAATCGAAAAAGCATCAGTGCGCACCCGACAGCACCTAACAACAAATGCAATACCAAATACACTTACAAGCATAATAATACAAACAAAACGAACAGCATACTCACTCGTGTCTAACTACTGTCGGTGCTAGAGGTAACAACAGTAAATATGAAAAACTCACATTGACAGTGGTGAGAAAAAAAGGCAATTTTTCTCTGTTGCACAAAGGTAAACAAAATATTATGCGATCTAAAAAAATGGGGAAATATAGAGGGAGAGTAGTGAGAATATATAGGTACATACATACAAACCTCGATAGTAGAAGAAAGTAAGCAAGAAAAAATACTGAGAGCTTTGTCACAAAATTTAGTATCCTACCATCATACTGCCGACCAAAGCAAAAAGGCAGTAAAAGTGTAACAGGCAAAAAGTGTAAGCAAAATCGGAGAAAATTGAATTTTTATTTGTGAAATTTAAGATTTTTCAAGGAAACTTCAAATTCCAGAACTTGTTTTATTTTTCATTTTGAATTTTAAATGAGTATTTATTTAGTTAATGAATTGATTTTAATCGCAGAAAGGCTACTGTTTTTTGCTATGGACGCAGCATAGGAGAAATACTCCATTTTACTACCAAAGACAAGAAAAAATCTTCGCTCTCCTACATATTTATGCAGGTACATATGTATGTATCTACATACAATAACAAATACTCTAGCCGAATAACTGATGCCTTTTAACTTTCACTGCAAAAAATGCGATTAGTCTAGGATGAATTCAAAGGAGTATGCGACCAATGCCAGTTTTGATCTCTTTGTATGAGTTGAACTGTTCGCTTTTGTTTGAGCATGCCCTATGAAGAGACTAATTGTACCCATTTATAGTCGAAAGGGATCGATAGGACCAATACCTTTTGTACCCATATCGGTTCAATAAGGACTCAAATAGGGCCAAGTTGCATTTTCCATGGCAGAAATACACTCGAAGGGTTTGCCAAGCAACCAAATCTATTTGATGTAAGTTGTTCGCCCGCCTTTTAAAAAGGGATAACAAATTATCTCCGAAAATTTAACCCTAACTCCGGCGTATTCGTTAAGTCCTAGTAATTTAGAGTCGGTATAGGTCTCCGCATTTTTCTTTAATAATTCGATTCAATCACCTGCAATCTTTTTAATTTTACTCACTTCGTTTGCCGTTTTTTTTAATATTTCTTAAAATGCGCTACATACTCGTAGATTTCAACTGACTAATCCCAACTGTACCCGAAAGGGACTATTAAAGGCGATCAATTATGACCACATGTAGGCAAAAGAGATCAATCGGAGACCAATCTCTTTATGGATTAATCGCACGATTTTTTGCAGGGTTTATAGCAACAACATTGTAAATGTCACAAAAACAACAGTTTTTAAAGAGTTTTATAAAAATTGTATACAGCTAACATCTTTTTGAGGAGTACATATCTTACTTTCTCATTTATACCCATACAATTTTGAACGGTTGATTGACAATCGATGAATGATAAAGCCGCATATGTATTCGGGCGCTTAAATGTTCTGCTAACAACTACCATAACACTTGTCAAGCTGTTGCTGATATGCAATAAGCATAGCCAGCTCCTAATTAGGGGTAGTGATAGAATTTAAAAAAAGTATCTATACCGGTAATCATATAAAATACTCAGATCAAAGTATCAATGCTATTACTCATACTCAGTAAAAAGTATCCAGTATACTCGATCCAAGTGAGTACTTCGGAAATTTTATCAAAGTGAACAATTTTTTTGTTTTAACGAAATCTTATGATTTGAATTTAGTACAAAACAAGTAAAGAAGTTAAAGTTTGGATGAAACCGAACATATATACCTAATTGTGTGCTCTTACATATATTTTAGGAACGTCACGAACATTAAATTATTTAAAATCTTTTGATCGACTTATGGCATTCAAAAAAAAATTTTTTTTTAGTTCAGAAAAGAAGTTTTTCTAAACGGGTTCAAGTGAAAATTTTGATAGAACAAATAAATAACCTTAAATATGTGGCGGGGCTCCTCGGGACGGTTCTAGTTGGGGTTCGCTCAACAATCGATGAAAAAGTTGAAAGCTTCTCAGTGAAAATTCATCTGCCTTGCAGATGCCTTTAGGAACCGGCATTAAATATCCTCAACTTGTAAGGAAAATAAAAAATAGCACGACGCAAATTGGGCGTGGATATAATCTGAATTCGACCAATTTCAATACAATATATCGTCAACGATGCTGTAAAAGCTGCTAACTAAATCCACTAAAGTTTCATAGAAGAACGAAAAAGCTCTATTGCGTGACAAGTTTAAATGTATTGATGTATTTTATGGAGTTAGCACCTTATTATTATTAGAGCTAGTGATTCATACGGTCAAGTTATGGTGTTAATGGTTCAGTCCATTTGTTGATCTTAAACATGTAAACCATCGGCACTTGGTAAAGTATCGATACTTTACTCAGTACTTGGAAAAAAGTATCGAGTATGAAATACTCGCGTTTTTTTTTGGAAAAGTATCGATTCTACTTACACAGTACACGTATCGTTCTATCACTAGGTATGGGTGATGGTTGTGATGAATTTCAATTCTCCAGTTTTTTGGCGATACATTAAACGTGACTACTAATTTTGTGTTTTATATAACTTTTACCGTATTTTAAATGTAATAATAAGGGTTTATTTTAAGAACACAAAGTTTGGTTGAAAATTCTTGCCCCAAAAATTTTACGTATTCGACACGTGCCACTGTATGTAAACTAAAGGTCCATTTAGAAGAAAATTTCTCTAAGTGGGGTCGCCCTTCGGCAGTGTTTGGTAAACACTCCGAGTGTATTTCTACCATGAAAAGCTCTCAGTGAAAACTCGTCTACCTTGCAGTAGAGATATACGCCGCCGCCGATTTTGGTCGTTTTTCGCACGCCGCCGCCGAATGTCAAAAATATCGACGTGGAGTATAATACTAACTATAATACTAACTACCCAGTTAGTATTATACTCCACGTTAAGCAGTAAAAACGTGTAAATAAATTTTGTCCTGAAGACGATTACTGACGGTAATTCGAAATATATTGGCAGAACGAAAAACTTGTGTTTTATTAGTTTTTGCAAGAAAAACATAGACCTCGAGCCAGCAAATTGGAAAGTTAAGAAGAAAAGGTCGATAAACAAGTATTTTTTTTATTATTTTTTTAAATAGAAAAATCAAGCTTTTTGAAGTCAGAATACCGGCGTATGCCGGCGCGCTGCCCACGCCGCCGCCGCCGGTTTATAATAGAGCCTACGCCGCCGCCGCCGATAAAGTGATCGGCGTAAACGTCTACCTTGCAGATGCCGTTCGGATTCGGCATAAAACAAGTAGGTCCCGTCCCGCCAATTTGTAGGAAAAATCAAGAGGAGCACGTCGCAAATTGGAAGAATAGCTCGGCCTAAAATCTCTTCGGAGGTTATGGCGCCTTAAATTCATTTTTTCTTTATTTATAGGTCCGTTTATCGAAGCCAAATAGTTTCTGAGCAGGTCAGGGCAGAGCAGCTATCAAAAGTAAATTGAGTGAGCTGTTGTAACCGAGAGCAAGCATCTCATAAAACACTTAAAAAAAATTACAATCGATTCGTGGCTAATTAAAATAATACTGTTACGAATTTACTTGCAAATCCTCTTATTTGCAATCCTCTGTTAAGTTCGAATCACTAAACTGTTGAATAAATAACTCCAATTTGTAATAATGCAAAATGGCCTTTATTAAAGTACTTCACAATAACACTCAAACTGTGCAACGAATAGCTTGCTTAATAACCAAACTGATTGATAGCTCAAATGAATTTCTACTATTCAAAATAATACTGCTATTGCTCGCTAGATAGCGTCTCAATCGAAAACTCAAATCAAACTGAATTCCAGCGCCTCTACAATTGCCGCCTTTTATACTCTTTGATTTCAACCTTCGCATCTTCTAGGCGCTTCCAGAATCGACTAGTCCAGCAGCTCTCAAACTTCTCAGCTGTAACTACAATTGCACAATTTTATAGTTTTTCTCATTGCATACTTATAGGAGTATCTCAGATATATGCATGTGTTTGTGCATTGACTCTCCGCTGCTCGTATACGTACATGGTACATATGTGTAGACGCAATTATTGTTTCGTTTATGTAGATACATAATGATTGATCTATGGATGTGAATTCACGTCACTGCTTAGCATCGGCTTAGAGACGATAGCATCGCTCAGTGCTGCTAACATTCGTTACAATACATTTGGCTTAAATATGCATTAAATAATTACGAAAAAACTAATCGCTTGTGACCGCAGATATATATGAATGCGTATATATGTAAAAAGTATTTTATAGGCGTTGACTGTTCGTAAAAAAACATCAGTACACAGTTTTTCTAGTTTTTTTATCTCCATTTCAGCGTGGGTCTCTTTGTTATTGTTAATTAAAAAACTATTTTTGTACCGAGTGATTACATGTAGGCAGGGGCGGATTAAAGATTTATGAGGCCCGGAACTAAAATTAATATGGGGTACACTTAAGAGGAGCAAAATATGATCTTTTTTTTTAAATAAATAAAAACTGTTATAATTATTTTTATAATTTATTCTCGCAAATATTTTTTCTTTGGTACTTATATATTAAAAACTATAAATTATTATACAATTAAAAATATTTTTTTCTTGATTTTGCTCTGGCAAAGTCACTTATCAAATCATCAAAATCAATCGATCGAAGTAAATCAATTTCAATGCTTAACCTCTTCAATGCGGACAACCGTTCATCTAAAATAGTTTATGCATACTTATTTTTTATTCTTTTTAAAACCGAGAATGACCTTTCAGATTCGCAGTTTGCTATTGGAATCGTACCCAAAATCCTGTAAGCGATGTAGATATTCGCGAATACTTCGATCATGTTCACATTTACAATCCAATTAGGAATTTGCAAAGGGCACAGAATTTGTTCTGTTTCGTTATATAATTTTTCTGTTTTACTAAAGAAAAAACCTTTTGGCTGTAGTTTCAAGCGGGGTATAAACTGTTTGACTTCTAATAATAAGTAATTTTGCAAATCATTCGAATAAACTTTTATCAAATTTGTTGCTTTAGTTTCCAATTCATCTGATGTTATGAATAACAATTGAGTAAGAAAACTAAATAAGTTGATAATATGGTTATACGCTTCACTTCGTTTTTGCAACTCGGCAACAAGTTTATCTTTCATTATTTTGATTGTTAAACAAATTTTTAGTCACGCTATGAACTTATTCAGCCTATGTGAGGCCCTCATGGACCGAGGAGTCTCAACCTAACTTAACCATACCCAGTGGTCAATGATATTGCGCTGTTAGCCGCAACTAGGCTCAATGACTTTGCTTCCAAAGTTCCTATTTCTTGACTTTCTTTTAGTTTGATAGTCAAACCAGCTTCCGATAACACAATGAATATATTCAGTATAATTGAGATCTTTACACCTCCGGCCGGTGTGATCCTATCTAAAAAAACCGTCTCATAAATTAAACAATTAAAGTTTTTACTATTTATTTACTCAAATGTACGTATGAACATCGACACATTGGATTTAACATTAGAGTTTACTGTTAACGCGCATACGCGTAACAACAGCTTCGAAAACACAAAAATGTTACTCTGTAACGCCAACGCAACAAAATCACTATGATTGGAAAATGTTTTTGAGTTTTGCTGCTGTTAATTATTTCTTTACATTTTTACATCGCATTCGGCTTTGTTCTTGTACTCGTGCTATGTTTACATTTAATCAACATTAAGCTTGTTCGAATTTCGAAATTCCGTAAAGATAGCTGTTGTAGACATAGCTTTCCAGTAACAAAGTGATGGTGTAAAGAATGCATGAAATTTAAATATTTTACAGCGGAAATAAAGCTGGTGGGTTTTTTGGGAGTACTTCTGTTATAGCGGAAATTGAAGTGAGTGTCGGTTTTAGTTTTGACGGTTAGTTATTTAAATGAATTAACATTATTTTATTTCATTTCAGTTAATTTTTTTGATTTTATTTTGTTTTATTTTATTTAATAAAATATTTTTATTTCATTTCAGTTTTAGTTTTTTCATGTCACTTTATTTTTATTAACTTAATTTTATGCTATTTTATTTTCATTTTTTTATTTATTTTTGTTTTTTAGTATTTTATTTAATATTATTTAGTTGTATTCATGCTTTTTTATGTATTTTTTTACTTTATTTAATTCTGTACTATTTTATTTTATTTTGTTCGTATTTTTATTTTATATTTTGTTTTTCACTATATTATATTTGGTTTTATTTTAATTTATTTCATTTAACTTTATTGTGTTTTAATCTTCTTATATTATTTTATTTTGGCTAATTTTATTTTATTTAATTTTATCATACGTTATTAATTTTTTATAATTTAATTTAATTTAATTTAATTTTGCTTTATTTTATTTTATGTATTTACTTTAATGGATTTTGTGCTATTTTATTTTATTCTTTTCATATTTTTATTTTATTTTTTTTTAACTAAATGATATTGGTTTTATTATAATTTATTTCATTTAACTTTATTGTGTTTTATTCTTTCTATATTATTTGAGTTTTGCTAATTTTATTTTACTTCGTTTTATCATACGATATATATATTTTTTAATTTTTATTTTGTTTTATTTAATTTAATTTAAGTTTGTTTTATTTTTTTAAATTTCGTTTTATTTTATTTTTTGTATTTATTTTATTGTATATCTTTTCATTAAATTTAATTTAATTTTATGTTGTTTTACTTACTTTTATTCAATTTTTTATTTTGTTCTTTTTATTTTACTTTATTTAATTTAATTTAATTTTTTATATTTAGTTTGATTTCATTTTATTTTATTTTATTTAATGTTCTTTTTTATCTTTGTTTATTTTATTTGATTTTAGTTAGTTTGACTTTACTTTATTACCTTTTATTTTTTTTTATTTTTACTTGATTTTTTATTTTCTTATATTTGGTTTTATATATCTAATTTAATTTAATTTCATTTTATTGTACGAGCTTACAAAGTAGCACATGAAAATGTTTCAACCAACAAAACGAAAAAATATTTCAACTTGAATATTCTCGTTTGAATTTGTAAGCACTTTGAATATCAGCAAAGGAAATTACACATTTACTCATGTGTGCTGACTCTCCCACTACACCTCCACTAAAACAGCCATGTACACGTTCTTCCTTCATTTGCACGCGATATCAAACCTGATTTGTTTAATGGCCTGCACTGCTCCTCTAGAAGACCTATCGATACATATCGAATTGTGTATACCTTAGAATTACACTATGATCGCAAAATGGGCGCTAAAATTTCAACTGGTCTATTTTTATAATTATGCCATAGTTACCTCTATACTCAACTCGCAAAACCTAAAAGAGATGGACTTGTACATATACAAGTATATTAGAATGAGATGTCGCAGGTTTAAGGGCCAAATAATGGTGACTTATAACCATAAAGCCATAACCAGATAAAACAGCTGATCGAACATACCTTATGGAAATCAATGTAATCGATTAATGGTGCCATATCATAACGATAACGCCATAACCATACCATAGCCAACCAAATGGTTTTTGGTTTCCGCCATATCCATAACCGAAAAATATTTGAGCTGGTGAATTTAATAACTTTTTGTAGATTTATTCATTGCTTTGGATACGTTATGACTAAGAGACTTATTTTTTGTGGAAAATGTTTGTAATTTTATGCGTTTTTCTTCATTTTATGAAATTTTCACGATTTTTAGGTTAAGGCACCATTAATCGATCACATTGGAGATGGTTATGGATATGGGTATGGGTACGACTATGGCGTTAGGGTTAAGGAAGTTTAATTTGGCTTTTAACCTAGAAGTTCGCAAGTACATACGATAAATCTAATATATAAAATTCTTCTGTCACGGTTTTAGAGGCTTAACTCCTCCGAAACGGCTGAACCGATTCTCATGAAATTTTGTGAGCAAATTGGGTAGGTCTGAGAATCGGCCAACGTCTACCTTTTTTCGCTACGTGCCTAGGGTCTTGAGATCAAAACGTGGACCGGGTACCCCTAGAATGTGTTTATACAATATGGATATCAAATGAAAACTGTTGATGAGTGCTATAGCACAGGATAATTTTCATACAACTGGGAGGCTAGATATCGAGATATAGCCCAAAACGTTGACCCGGATACACCTAGAATGTGTTTTTACATTATGGATATCAATTGAAGCTGTTGATGTGTGCTATAATACAGAGTAAATTTTACACCGCTGAGTGACTAGGGTCTCGAAATATAGGCCAAAACATGGAGCCGGATACCGCTAGAATGTGTGTGTATTATGGATATCAAATGAAAGCTGTTGCTGAGAGCTCTAAAGTTCATTGTGATATTCGATTTAGTCGCATCCACCTGGCAAAACTGATAAATATGCATGCACAGCCGAAATAAAGACAATAATTAATAATACCCACATACCTATTTACATACGTCCTATTCGATTTGCCTGAAATTTCGTATATAAATTTGCCTATATTAGTATTTACGATGCCTTTTTCTGGGAAGTATACCAGAGACGGACTGGGACTGGGATTAGGACTAGGACTGGGGACTGAGACTGAGACTCGGAGTGGGACTGGGACTGACACTCGGGCATGGGACCGGAACAAAACACATACCACTCTCTGGGACTGGCAATAAGAGATGAAGAAGAAGGAAAAAACTTGAGAGAAGGGGAAAAGAGAGAAGAGACTGAGAAAGAGATAGAATGAGACGAAGATGGAGATGAAGAGAAAAAGACGGTGGGGGGAGTGAATAAAAAGATTACGAAATGTGTAGAGGGGTAGGGCAGAGTTAGACGGAAAAAGCTTATTAAAATATATGCAGATAGGCCAAATTAGGACAGAACAACGTCTGCCGGGTCTGCTAGTAATTAATAATAATTCCTAGTAAAAAAAATCATAACACACAACTCAAAACAAAACTAACCGACGGCATATGAGTAGCCGTCCATGCCCCATACGTACCACATACACAACTTCATCTCCTCACCCAACAAACAGGTGGTCAACACACAAGTCATATTTACACATCGCTCATATCGTTAAACACATGTATATGTGCATACATATCTACACATGTGCGTGCTTGTATCGGCATTACACAGTGCGACGATCGAACGAGAGAATGAAAAACGATTTAAGCCCCGCCCCATTCGATTGGCGCACCATTGCCTAGTGAGAGTATACGGCCATTGTTATTGAATGTTTGCGTGTGTGTGCGAGGTTCCTGCTGTGTATGCTTTATATTGGGCAGTAAACAGCGAGACGTTGGCAGCGCTGTAAGCGTATATGAAAAAAAGACGTTTTGGTCAATTTGTGTGTTGGTTGTTTAGTCGATATACCAGGTAAATGATTAAGTGTTTATTGTTTGAGTATTGATAAGGGGAGTGTCGCTTATACATACATATTTATGTATGCATGCATAAGTGTGTACAGATATGGACACGCATAAGCAAATATGTGCGAAAAAAATAATAATAATAACTAGAGCACGGAAATTATTAAAAAAGGAAATAAATTTATAAATTAATAAAATAATAAAAATCATTAGAATTAACGTTTTTTACTGTTACTTTCGTATTTGATGTCTAATTCTAAATACTATAATGGGCCCGAGAGTCACTTTAGCTGTAAAGGCCTTTTCAATGCTGTCATCATCATTAATCGGTTCTTAACTGTCTAAGCGGTTCTGGTCGTTTCGTTACAAGTCACGCCAGCTATCCCTGTTTTGCGATATCTGATGTCAATTGAGAGCACCAGGAGAGGTCAAGTCTTCTTGCACCTGTCGCCCCTCAATTCAGGGGGAGAACCTTACTCTTTCTTGGCCGGAGCGTCTTCGTTCATCGGCAAAACATGAGAACTGCCACTTACAGTTCTGTTAAATGAACATTGCATGTTACTGATTACTCAAAACTTGGTAACACTTAACTTGACTTAGAAGTCTGTTGAATTTTGATTTTCTATGTAAGTTCTAAGTGACTTTTACATTTTGAGATGCCATTTGTTTGTTTCCATTTCATTTTGACATTTTGTCATACAAATTAACATTTATTTAAAAATAAATGTCAACGCTGATTATGATGCCAGATTGTATGCGCCAAGTGGAGTATAATTATGGCTAGTTGCCAAGTTTACGCCAAGTCAGGTTAAGTCTATGCTAAGTATCAGTATGGGGGCTTTAGCCAGCGAAGCTTTTGGGTTTTTATTCGCTGCACTATCGTCGAATCTGCGTGAAGCTCATACAGCTCATCATTATACTTCCTTCGATACTCGCCGTCGGCATCACGGTCAGGAACATAAAACTTCCGGAAAACATTTCTCTCGAACACTCCAATAACCATCTCATCTTTTACCGCCACCGTCCATGATTGCGAGGCACGCACCAGGACAGGTATGATGAGCGACTTGTAGAGCGTGATTTTTCGTCGTCGAGAGTGGACTTTACTTTTCATTTGCATACTCAAACCAAAGTAGCACTTGTTGGCAAAAGTTATTCTCCTTTTGATTCCTAAGCTCAAATTGTCTTTGCTGTTAATGCTGGTTCCCAATAGAAGAAATCCTTCACAGTCTCGAATTAACAGACGTTAACCGTGACAAGGCTGCCAAGGCGCGAATGCGCCGATTCGTTGGATGACATCAATAACATACTTTGTCTTGTCCTCATTTACCGCAAGACCCACTTTTTTTGCTTCTTTATCAAATCCGAGAAGGAACTCACAGCGTGTTTGTTCAGACCAAAAATATCAATGTCATCAGCATATGCCAGTAATTACTCCCTGTGGGCTATGAAGGGTTTAGAATATACCCGCGGTAGGTATGCCTGTCGTGAAAGGCGACTAAAATCCAAGTCCCGTTCCTGGGTTGTGCGCTAGGCTTTGGACCTGCCACGCTCACGCTTTTCCAATGAAACGATAACTCCTTTTTCTGAAGATGAGATAGTGAAAGGACTTAATCCCGTGATTATCGCTGAAGAGGCAGATCTCTACCAGACGAAAATCATAGCCTAAGACTAGCTTCGAGAGAGTATATACACTTTCGAGAATATATATATAGATGACGCTTATCACAGCTTCTTCAATTACTTTTATTTCACTGAACAACAAAACATGGATAGAAACGGCATTTGGTGACTTATCCCCGGTCCCTGAAATTCATAAGACGACTTGCCAAACTGGCGCTGGGATACTGTTAACAGTTACACATGTACATGAATAACATTATCCTGTACAAACAGGAAGATGGTTGCCTTGTTTCTTGTCCTTCACTATTCAATTTATCTCCCTACCACTCCAACTCTCACTGCTACTGCCTCTCTTACTCTTATTCTCACTATCTCTCTCACTCTCACTCTCAATCTGATTTCTACTCCCACCCCAACTTTCACTCCAACTCATACTCTCACTCTTATTCCCACACTAACTCCCACTCTTACTATCACTCCTACCTCCGCTCTCACACCCACTCTCACTAGCACTCTCACTCCCACTTCCAATCCAAATTTCGATTCCGCTTCCAATTCAACTCTCGCCCCTACTACCACTCCATTCCCACTGCAACTCCAACTCTCACCCAAACTCGCACTCCCATCCGCACCTTCACTCATAAATTTTTCCTAATAGGGGGTGTGGCACGTTCAAGACGGTTTGAGTTTTAGCGAGACTAACACACAGCAACTAAATTTTATATAAACAGATTTTTAGAAAATCGTATGTACATAATCAGAAACAACACATTTTTTTAGCTGCTTCATTCCCTTTTTTCCATAACACTATTTCGTATCTTTGCGTCACAGCCCCTTTAACAATCGACCGCTTAGAGTGCGATGACTCGCCTTTCCAAATAGCAGGTGTTCTCTCCGTTGCCATACTTTCGCTCTGCAGGTATTCTTTGTACTTGGTATTTATTTAGATAAGATATGACAGTATCTAAATAAAAACAAATTACGTATGATTGCGTTGTTGTTACTCAGCTCTCGGGCTAATTTGCTTGGCAATGATCTTCAATGCCTGCTCTTCCGCTTGTGATTCAGCTACAATGGGCAGGAAGTAATCACCACATGCTGTGTATTTGTGTATGTTCGGAAAACGGACAACAATAGCAGAGTTACAATCAATAGTTTATATGGGTCTAAGAGCGACTCATGACTGTCAAAGTAGCAGCGGAGATCGCGATCGTTAATTGCTGCATTCAAATAGGCGCCGAGTTGTGTAAAGGCACAGCGGATATCTGTGAAATTTTTGATTGTTTTGATTTGCTTTTGTTTTTGTTGGATGTAAAACTCTTTTGAAGTGCTTTTCAGGAATATTCCTCAAAGTGTTAGTTGCTTTTTGGATTTATGAGATAATTTTCGGCCATAGACATGTTGAAGGTAGGATGGTGCGAATTGGCCGTGAAAAGACCCGAGAACTCTGCATATTCTTAAAGCGACTGGAACGGTTAGTAGTAAAATGGACTTAAACCATTTATTTTCATTGGGCAGCTGCGACCATCTACAAAATTGACGGCCAGGAAACTTGACTTTTTTATGTCGGAGCATATGAGGAAGTAACAATGGTATGGTGCCGCTTCGAAAAGTAAATACTACGGGAATGTTAAGCTTGATCGGAAGAAAGCGGAAAATTCCCACAAGATGAATCCGCTGTTTCACCAGAAAACGAGGGATAAGCTTTAATTATTAACTTTTTTGGTTGGGTAGGCGTAGTGTGAAAGAGGGATACGATGCTACTCGTGTAAAAGGGATGGTCAGCTAAATCCCAAACTCGAGATGTGGCTGTGAACGGCCGTCATAAGATCCATACAAACGTATGGGACAATAGTGATAAGAGTAGAGCGATCGGCCTCCGAAGGGGTAACATGGGTGCTAAGGTTGCGTTCAACTGACACATTAAAGGTGGTCCTTAGCCCGTTACCGCTGGACCTTTACATACGTCAAACGGCAACTTGTTCCGCAGCACAACTTTGTTAGACTGACCATTGCATCTCGAAGCAGCATGTCGCAGTGGTATTTTCAGCAGGCCTTCCGGTGCAACTCCGTGCGGAGCTATAAGGCGATGTTCAGTGGAAAGAAGACTCAAGGAGAGAAGGAGAAAATCTCGCGAAAGCTAAGTCTATTTCAAACCGTACTGCTCGCTCGGCTACAATCTTCCTAGCGAAAGTAAACTCCAGTCGCATGCCTTGGTGAGAGCGCTTGAGGTATGCATTTTCGCAGACTGTAAAGCTGCCTCATGGGCCAACGTGCGCTTGCGCAATGATAGTGAGCGTTGTCGCGCTGCAAAATTGGAGAGCGATGTTTTGTTTGGAAAGGAAGAGCGTTAGACTGAAGTACATTAGAACGAGAAGTTTAAGATCTTAGTTGATGCTAATAATCACCGAAAATTCGAGGATTATAGAGGATATAGAAAGATTTCAATGTGGAATCGAAAACCCGTAGAAACAAAAAAGGTGACGACGAACTCACGCGACTTTGATTACAACAAAGAGCTACTGCGCTACCAGCAAGCCTCGAAGAACTAGGGTGAGGCTTTTACAGCAATAAACGTTAGATTCTAATTCTTCGAAACTGGCGCAACTCGGACTGCTGTCTTCAAAGGCAAGCTCGTAAACATTCCATAAATTGATTTAGGTTGTTAGAACTGTAAACGGGCTTACGAAGCCGTGAAATCCTCCAAACCGATTATGTGAAGACAACGTCATCTCAAAACTGAATGGAGACACACCCCAGCAAGGACAGTGAGTTTATCAGCTTTCACCAAACCTTTCTGGGAGTTTTTAGGTGGCAATAACAATAGAGACTACATTAATCGCGTGCCTCAACATTTTTGAAGCATTAAGGTCATCAAGTGCCCTTACGCTTTCCTTCCGTGAGGAGCTCCTACCACATTGAACCCCTAATATGATAATGCAATGAAATGAAAGGAAATCTAGCTCATGCAAAGACACAATAAGATAAATCGAAAATTGAGTTCTTAACAGTAAATGTTTGTAAGTAAACTTGCATACTGAAGCGCATAGGTCGATGAACCCTTGAACCCACAAAACCTTGCGACAATTTTCGCAAATTCACTCAAAACACTCAAGAATAAATAAAAGAAATTGCATGCATGAGGGAAAAGACAAAAAGGATCATCAAGGATCATAAACAAAACAAGGGCAAGAAACAAAAAAGGATATGTGAACAAAGCAGACAGAAGAAAGTGTTGCAGGCGACTAAGCAAAGCCAGGATGCGCGTATTACACGCGCACATTACAAAAACAAAACACAGCGAACATGTGTGGCTGCAAAAAATGTAGCAAAAACAACATCAAAGGGGAGTGAAAGCGTGCAAGAAACGCACTTTGATGTAAGTGACAATAGTAAAAAAAAATGTCTTCAATAAGTTGAGCACGTTTTTGTTGTATTCGCAATATTTGCCAATGCTGCTGCTTGTGTTGTTGTTTTCGGTTTTGTTGTAATTGTAACTATTACATGGCCACAACAGCAATGCGTAAAAAACCAAAAACTATAATCGATTATATGGGGTTAGTTTTTGCACGCGCTCGCGCAACGCGTTTAGTGTACGAGTTGTTTGTGTGTGTGTGTGCGCATGCGTGTGTGTGTGCTACCGATAAATGTCCTTACATCATTTGAGAATGATATATGAACGCCACATAATACAGTTTATTTACATTGTTTTGCAATTTAATGATAATTGCGAATTCGCATATTGCACTAAACACCAACAACATACTTATATAGATGCGTATTAGGGTGGGTCAGGAACTTATTAAAACAAAAAATCATTTTCACACAAGTTATGTATTTAGTTTGGGTGTATAACACGATCGAGACTTAAAAATTCCCAAATTACGAAGTCCCGAAACACAAAATCCCGAATTAAACATATATCCCGATACGACCAAATACCGAGAAAAATACCGACAACATATAAATTGGGAGCTACTATTTAAGAGATCTCTGTACAATACCTACCCGATCCAATACCAATTACGCGATCCACAGTATTTTTAGGCAGAGCACCTTTCTGCGTTGACTTCTTTCGGCCGCGCTTCGAATAACGGCTACGCGATCCACAATCTTTCTGCGCGGAACACCTTTCTGCGTAGGCGTAATGTGAATAACGAAATTTTAGTAAATTTGCGTGGATTGTGTGTTATCGGGATTTCGCCTAAAGAAATCGCACGATAGGGGTTGACCCTGTCTGAACCTCATTTAGTTTCGAACGGCACTAAAAGGTGCTTCCCAATTCTGATAGAGCCGGTGGTGTTGTTCAACCGCATTTTGCAAAGTCGTATAAGTTTTCCGGGGAAATCAAGTTAAGCAATACAGCGTATAGCCATCCCTTTTCGTGTTGTCGAAGGCGGTTTTAAAGTCGACATCAATTATTTTTTCTCGGTATTTTTTCCTAAAATTTGGCGTAAAGTGAAAATCTGGTGGACGATAGATTTACTAGGTCTGAAGCCGCACTGATAAGTTCCAAGAAAGAACTTATATGCGATATTAAGAAGGCTGATTACGCAATAGTTCGCTCAGTTTGCAGGCTATGACCATGTTTCGAGCATCAGCGAAGTCAAATAGCCTCCGTCCAAAAGGGGGTTTCATTGTGGAGGCTCAACTTTCTGTGGGTCCAAAAACATATTCCTTACATTAAAATCGCAAAGCACGACTTTTATATCATGACGGGGAAGCGCTTGTATATGCATTCTAGGCGCTCGTAGCATACATCCATCAACTCAATGGCCTTCTTCTCTGTCGGTGCATGAGCCCAGATGACTAAAATATTAAAAAATTTGAGTTTATGTGAATAGCGGCTAGGCGTGAACGATAGATAGTACTAGGCGACGGAGTCTCTCTCCTTCAACGTATTCACGCCGAAACTGCACTTATTAGCTTGGTTGCTCCAGTAAGCGTCACAACTTTGACTGTCTTTTTTCCTTGCCTCGCCCATCGCATATCTTGAATGGCGTTGATTTCAGATTTTGCCTTCACGAGGACATCAACCAGACATCTGTACCTATACCAATAAGGGACGGATATTCCAGGTGCAAGCCCTCAACTCATTGTCCTCTAATCGTTTGCATTGGTGTCATCAGTAAAGGGTGGTCTTTTTATTCGGGGCTTGTATAATATTTTCATTAGATTGTGGTTTCATATAGCGAGTGCCAAGCCCAGCGCACAACCCGCTCTAATGTATGTACCATGATCATATGAGAGCATATCGGCTAACCAACGCAGGGGAGCAATGTTAATTAAAATAAAATTTATTTGCGAACATTTCGGCCTACCCTACTACTTGTACTATTTACATGCAGTCACATACACACATACATATGTATTAAGCTGTGAATATGCAAATATATTTTTCGCTAAATTACCATAAACATGAAGTGCACTAAACTATGTGGTTGATATCCGCCAACAGAATAATTCAGTTGTAGTTGATTTTTCGAGAGCCTTTAAGCGCCTAAGCTCTGCGTGGCTATCTAATAATGATAGCTTGGATACATGTAAATACATATGTTTCAGAACCATCGGTACTTAACATATGTAAAACGAAGTAAACAATTATAAAGTACTTGTCGGTAATTTCGGCTTAAATTAGAAATTAAATTCATTATGATGGGGATTCATATTTGACTGCCTTGCAAGTGGTATTTTACGTATGAAAAACCCGCAGATGTAGCAAATGGTTTGATGTCCGAAAGTTTGATTTCCTATTTCCCTCTTTCTCCTCCGCTCTTTCTCCCTTTTCCTCCCGCTTTCATTCCCCCTATCCTTCTCTTTCTCTTTCTTCTTCTCTCATTTTCCTTTTCCCTTTTATCTCTCCCTCTATCTAACCTTGTCCCTCTCACTTTTCCTTAGGGGAGGCCCTATCCCATTCCCAATCACTCTTTATTTCCCTCCCTCTACCTCTAATTCTATTTCTATTTCTACTGCTGCTTTTACTTTTACTTCTATTTCTACTTCTGTTTTTACTTCTTCTTATAGTTCTATACTTATGCGGCGGCCCCTGTTGTGGGATGGTATCGTGCTCCGTCAACCACAGCGAAGATCCTGGGTTCATGCCCCGTGTGAAGCAACATCAAAATTTTAGAAACAAGTTTTTTTTTATTAGAAGAAAATGTTTCTAAGCGGGATCGCCCATCGGCAGTGTTTGGCAAGCACTCCAAATGTACTTCTGCCATGAAAAGCTCTCAGTAAAAACTCATCTTTCTTGGAGATGCCTTACGGAATCCGCATAAAACAAGTGGGTCCCGTCCCGCCAATTTGTAGGAAAGATAAAAAAAGGAGCAAAAGGCAAATTGGAAGAGAAGCTCGGCCTAAAATCGCCTCAGAGATTATCGCGCCCTACATTTTTTTTATTTCTACTTCTACTACTATATCGTCTTTTACTTCTACTTCTACGTCTAATTCTTCTTCTATTTTTACTGCTGTTTTTACTTCTTCCTCTACTTCTACTTTTAGTTCTACTTCTTCTTCTACTTTTACTGCTGTTTTTACTTCTTCCTCTACTGCTATTTCTACTTCTGTTTCTACTTTCTGCTACGTTTACTTCTACTTCTACTTCATCTTCTACTTCTACACTGCTTAGTTCTAGTTCTACTTCTACTTCTATTCTACTTCTAGCTTCTAGTTCTACTTCTACTTCTACTTCTACTTCTATTTCTATTTCTGCTTCTACTTCTACTTCATCTTCTACTTCTCTTCTACTTCTACTTCTACTTCTACTTCTACTTCATCTTCTACTTCTACTTCTAATTCTAGCTCTAGTCTAGTTCTACTTCTACTTCTATTTCTGCTTCTACTTCTACTTCTACTTCACTTCTACTTCTACTTCTACTTCTACTTCTACTTCTACTTCTATCTTCTACTTCTACTTCTATTCTAGCTCTAGTTCTATTCTACTTCTACTTCTATTCTATTTTGCTTCTACTTCTACTTCTACTTCTACTTCATTTCTACTTCTACTTCTACTTCATCTTCTACTTCTACTTCTACTTCTAGCTCTAGTTCTAGTTCTACATCTACTTCTACTTCTACTGCTATTTCTACTTCTGTTTCTACTTCTTCTGCTACGTTTATTCTTCTCTTCTACTTCATCTTCTACTTCTACTTCTAGCTCTAGTTCTAGTTTTACTTCTACTTCTACTTATACTTCTACTTCTACTTCAGCTTCTTTTTCTACTTCTACTTCTAGCTCTAGTTCTAGTTCTACTTCTACTTCTATTTCTATTTCTGCTTCTACTTCTACTTCTACTTCTACTTCTACTTCTACTTCTTCTACTTCTAGCTCTAGTTCTAGTTCTACTTCTACTTCTACTTCTATTTCTATTTCTACTTCTACTTCTACTTCTACTTCATACTTCTACTTCTACTTCTACTTCTACTCTAGTTCTAGTTCTACTTCTACTTCTACTTCTACTTCAACTTCTATTACTACTTCCACTTCTACTTCGCCCTCTTCTTCTCCCTCTCCCTCGCCTTAACCCTCGACGTCTTCCTGACCCTTCCCTTCGCACTGTCCTTCTCCCTATTACTTCCTTTCCTTTTCTTTCCCTCCCTTTCCTGTTGTTCTTCCTCTTTTTTGCCTCTGCCTCGCTCTCTTCCTCACCGTCTCCTTCTCTTTCTCCCTCACCCCTATCCCTACCGTCTTCTCACCCTCTACCTCTCCTCATCATCAATTTCTGCCACTTCCTCTCCAACCCACTTCCTATCACTCTTCCTCTTCCTTTTCCAGACCCTCTGCCACTCCCTTTCCCTTTGATCTTCCTTAATTGAAAAATAATATCAGAATAACACCTGGAAAATATAGTTTATACGCACTATTTATTTTTATTATTAGTTTTTATTGAGTTTTGCTATCTCCCAACAGCTCGTCCGACGATATAGGAATGCCTTGGATTTATAACTGGATACATTAGGCATACAAGCAGCCGTGCTTATTCTAATTCTACAAACATTTCATTTTTAAAAAAGCAAAAACAATCAATTGAATTCGTGTGAGCTTTGCAAAGCCCACAATACTTGCCACCTTAGGTGGTCAATCTGAAATATTCAAAACACCACCCAATCCTCCAAGGCCAAAACAAGCTCTTCTTTCTGACAATGCGCGCAGCTTACATAACTCACCGATTGTAAGTAATTTTAATGATTTGCTATTCTTCAATTATGTTTTTTTGTTTATGTGCATGTATTAATCAATTTTGTTGTTGTTGTTGTTGTTGTCTATGTTGCCAAAGGCAACAACCACAATCAGACACCTATGCTCATTAAAAGCATATCTATATACCTAACAAAGAGGAGCAAAAAAATGTATAACGCGAAGGACGATCGATGGCAGGATACGCGCATTTACATATGTATGTATGTATGTGTGTGTTAAGAGCAGGCCTTGGTGCTAAGGACCCTTCTGTCGAGAAAATATAAATGTGAGTATGTATCTGTAGCTACATATGTACGTATATATGAAAATATACGTACTCCTTCCGAACGTGTTCGCTGCCCCCTTGCCGACGCAATTGGCAATATGCAAAAGAAAAGTTGCTTGAGTGCTTACAGACTGCGGGCGCTTCTAAAACTCGTTGAGTGTCCTTGCGCGTAGGCAAATACGTAGAAATTTGCATTTGTTACTTATAAATGTTTATGTTAGTTGATTTCTTTGTTTGTATGTTTGTATGTATTTATGCATTAACCGTTTTTCCATTTTTTTTTCGTTTTCTTAACCTTTCAACAACGTCACCTAAGAACTGCGCGAAGTGCGAGCTTGAGGTAGCGCCTACCGAACCCAGTCAACCAAAAGGAAAGCAAAGGAGTTGGGTACCATAAATACGCATTTAGAGGATGAGCTCTGTTCTAAACAAGAGAATGTGCTTCAAGTAACTAATGCAGAGGGCCAATTCGATGCTGGGGATTGATTAAAAAAACGGCGATGGCTAAAATTAAAATAAAAATAAATATAAGGCGCGATACTCGAAGAGATCTAAGCCGAGCTTCTCTTCCAATTTGCGTCGTGCTCCTCTTGATTTCCCTACAAATTGGCCCGGACGGGACCTACATGTTTTATGCCGACTCGAACGGCATCTGCAAGGCAGATAAGTTTTCACTGAGCGCTTTTCATGGCAGAAATACACCGGAGCGCTTGCCAAACACTGCAGGGGCGACCCCGCTTATAAAAATTTCTTCTAATTGAAAAAACCTTATTTCTAAAATTTTGATGTTGCTTTGCCCGGGTTGCGACCCAGGCATACGATGTGATAGGCGGAGCATGCTACCATCACACCACGGTGCTAAAATTAAAGACAGTATCAGAGCAACCTACGCGCCCGATAGTGATGAGAAGATATTATCGTAACTGTTTTTTCGACACAGATTACTGAACCTATCAAAGCGACGACCTCGAGGAGTTGCCTCTAACACCCCTCTCACTATGGTCCACCCTGTTGAAACAGCAAGTTTCCTGGACTCCCGTTAGAGGACATTGATGACAATCAGTGATCGGTCGCACCTATTGGATGAGGCGAAGCACCGCTAAAACAACAACAACAACAGGAGTTGCCGATAATAAGTTCCCAGGTCCTGGTGAAGTGCCAAATATTGCTCTTAAAGCAGCGTTGAGGTCTAGACATCAGTATTTATGCCTGTATCGAGGAAGGCGTCTTCTCCCGCTCATGTAAATGTCAAAGTTTGATCCTTTTTCCACCATAAAGGCCAGAAAGACTCTCGAGCGATTATTGTAGCGCTCCTAGTTAGGTTAACTGGGTAATCTGTACTCCACTTTATACCAACACATATACTCATACCCTTTAATATCATTAACACCACGTCGCTGCTACTACCTTCTTTTTTACTCAACTCAACACATCTGCGTATCTCTTGCTTGCGGCGCTCAACTCGGCCCGTTTCGTAATCATGCGCGTGTAGGGGTTGTCTTGCAAGAATAATAATAAAAAAAATTTTATTCAAATTGTAATAATAATAACAATAATAATGAATAAGAAAAGAAATAATGTGACGTAAAAAAATATTCAGCTACACAGTAATCTTGGCGGCGTAGCTTCGATCGTATGGTTAGCTCGTTGGCTGGCTTTTGAAGGACATGCAGCTGCCTATCGGATCAACATTCTGATACAAACTACATACTTACATACATATCAATCAACATATTTCGTAACTTCTTGTTGATATATAATTCCTTTTGGTAATTTTCGATTTCATTGGAATTTTACACCCAAGTCGTTTGGCGGCAGTGCTGTCGTCCTTTGCTGGACATCTTTTGAGTCGGCATGGAGGAAAATTGAAAATACAGTCAACTAATTTATGCAAAATATGCAGCGCGTTAATGTTGTGTAGCAAAAATCGCATTTGAGGAAATCGTGTGAGTGTTAAATTTGCTGCGTTAGCTTCCTCAGACATCTGTATGCGCTTCGAAGCTTAATTGCGCTGCCTTACGTATGAAGGTTTAAGTCTGCCACTTGAGAGAGAGTCTCTGCCTCGTCAAAGCGACGCATTCGTAGAGAATGTGAACCGGCGGTTGATCCTCCAGCTCACAAAAGCGACAGATTTGTGCATCGGATAGATTTAACTTACTTAGGTGATATCGTAAACTACAGTGTCCCATATAGTACCGAGTGAGAGTTAATACGTCCTCTCTTCTTAGAATTATGAGTTTGGCTGATTCTCTCGTTGTAGGGCGTTTACAAAATTTGTCCTGTGCCTTGCCCTGGGCATGCTATTCAGTGTTGTCTGAACTGCTTCCAGTCATTTATAGTTTCAGTAGTGTGTTATGTGAGTGCACATAAGGGCTCTGGATTATAGCGTGCTGCTATTCAACCCTAATATAGCAAGGTAGTCAGCCTTTATGTCCCAAATGCCCAGGAGCCCATCCTACAAAAATATTGTTCTTAGCTCTCAGATCATTTAGGGACTGCAATATATTCATCGACTACATTAGAAGTAGTTTTATTAGACTACAAGACATTAAGAGTGCTTGCCTATCTGACACATGAGAATACTGCTCGAGGATACGCCTCCTCCTAAAAATTCTCTTTCACAAACTTCAATTGCATGAATTTCTGCCCGAAAAATAGTGAGTTAGCCTGTCATTGGTATCGATTCCTGAAGTTCGGCCAGATGCCAGCTCTCGTTTTTTCCGTCAGCAAATTTTGATCCATTCGTGAAGCAGACCTCTGAGTCGGGGCAGTAAATGTATCCCCCACCCCGGACTCTGAGCGGACTAACACGCGAACCTGCATCATGTAGTTGCAATACGGGATTTCCAATGAATTTTATGAACCTTAGTAGGAGCATTAGATCCTTACCTATATCCGCCAGAAAAACTTTAAGCACAAAATCTGAGTTGCCTTGTTTGCAGTCCTAAGCATCGACAAAGAAACATCTTAATTCTCTCCTCTTCCTCCTCAGTGGACACCCTCTGCAGAGGAAGTTTGCTGGTATGCGCCATCACGAAGAATCGGTGCGAAAACACAGTGACCTCTGATGATGCACGTAAGCAATTTCACTGCAGATCTCTTTAGTTTGGGTGGGAATATTGTTCCTTGAGAAACTCACAATCATCCCAATTGATCTTCAACTCGATTTTCAGCTAGAGTTAATTCAGCGCTGTTCCTACGGAGTAGTTCGCCTCGTTTATATCCGTTTTGAGCATTTCCTTGCTAACTCATCAGCAAATTTATTACCTTCAATATTGCTGCACTCTGGCAGGGAGACATTGAAATGTCATCGTGGCTCTACAACTCCGCGCGATATTCGTGTTTGGATGCCTTAAATGCAGCCTTCATTGATAACAAAGATCGTTACATTGCTATCTGAGACTGTACTATGCTAGATAATCATAGCTGCTCTGTCTATGGCAGATCCTCCTCCGCCTGGGAGACACTGCTACGAGCCGGCAAGTCGGTAAGACTGAATGACTCGCAGATGCTTCGAGTAAAGGTTAGCACCAGTTCTCTTTTCCCTATCTTGACTCTACAACGATTTTGGCCCTCCTTCCAGTCCTCCCTCGTAGGTAAGAAAACAACTCTTAAAGATACCGTCGATATTGTTTTTTAATTGTAACTTGGTTTTTAAATGCGGATAGGTATCAACCCAGTTAAGTGGTTCCTATAAGGCAATATAGTTGACCATTTTCAAGAGTGGAAATTATCTGAATATTTGGCATAGTGCAATCCTATATAAAGAAAACGGAATGATAATGGGAGTGGAAAGGAGAATGAGAGCGAGGTTGGGAGTGGTTGTTTAGTGGGAGTGGAGTTGGAATTGGAGTTGGATTGGGATTGGGGGAAAAAGTAAGACTAGGAGTGAAAATGGGAGTGGAAATGAGAGTGGGAGTAGCTGTGGCAGTGGAAGTGGGTGTAGGACTCGAAGTGAGAGTGGAGTGACAGTGAGAGTGGAGGCGGGAGTATAAGTGTGGGAAGGGGAGGGAGTACAATGTGTAGAGGGAGGGAGAGATTGAGAGTTAATGAGGACACGTTTTGAATATCTAAAAGTCAAAGTTCGGGCAGAGGAAGGTAGAGATTGAGTGAAGAAAGCAGCAGAAAGTCTGAGCTACAGTCGCGTCCATATATATTTTGATAGTCAGCTGGCGATCAAGGCAAAAATCTCACAGAGTACTTCATTAAGAAGTGTCTTGAATTGCAAAGAAGCATTAGAGAGACTTCGCTCAGACAAACCATACATTTATACTGGGTTTCCGGCCATAAAGAGATAGAATGTAACGAAAAGGTCGATGATTTGGCAAAGGAGGGTGCAGAAATCTGCGAATCGACGGTACACATAACAATCCGTTTGCGGGAAATAAAATTGGGACAGGAGTTGCATTTTATCCATCAAGCAGGAAGGATATGGACAGAATCGCGGGGCTGCAAAATGTGTAAGATCATTTAGAAATCCAATGATGTTAGACTCACAAAGTGAGAGAAGAGAGAAGACTTAAGGTTAGGCCTCGTAAGTAAAAACAGATTTAGGAAGTGCGCTGGCGAGGTCAAGGCTCCAGCTACTGTGGGCGGCGCAGTAGCCAGATCTCAAGGCAGCTATTAAGCTACTAGGCCCATAGATAACTTCTAGTATTTGACGGAGTTATTTTATAGCGTAAGTTCTGGTACCTTATTGTGGTTTTTAAGTTTGGTCGTCATACAAATTCTGGTAGCACTTTGGACATATTCGGTCTATGTTGTTGTTGTAGCGATAAGGTCATTCCCGAAGGTCGAAGATGTTGGTGGTCCTTTGCGTGATGTAGATCCGGTCCGTTCCGGTACCAGGCCCGACCATCTCGGGAACAATTTGGTATGACCACATGCGACCTTCCATACCGCCCTCCCAACCCCTAGATACACGAGGAGTTCGGGGTCGGCAGAGCCTCGGCTGTTAAAAGCAAACAAATGAATGAATGCTACTTATCCAAAAGAACAACAACAACAGCAAAAGTACTCAACATAACGGCATTGCATGAACATAAATGGAATTTGTCGAATTCTCAAATATTTGCATAAATTTGCCGTAGATCATCATCAGCAACAGTCTCAGTAGCAATAATAGTAATTACAAAAACAATAAACAAGAGGCAAAGAGTGAGAGTGATATGATACCTATAAATGAAATTGTGATTGTATTTCTTTTTTTGTTTTTCAAAGTTGTCGAATACAGTTGCGAGGATTTATGGCCACTCCATATGCTATTGAAAATTGTTGGAAAGAAACTGGAAATATACAGCAACACATTTATTACATGCAAACACACACACACGTACACACACCTCAAATTCACACAATATACGGTCAGGGCCGGATTAAAAGGTAGGCAGAATAGGCATCGGGGGCCCCGAAAAATAAAAGACTTCTAAAATTTTCTTACAAACACAAATTCTAGAGAGTGAAAGAAAAATATAATCAGAACTGAAAACAAATTTTACTCAAATAAATAAAACTCAATTTTCAATTTTGAATGCGGTCACAAAAGGCGACGACCGACAAGCTAGACAAAGTTCCTATAAAGGATATTTCCGACTCATTTGACAAATTGTATGAGCGTGCAAAGAAGTGTGTCGAAGTGAAAGGAGAGTAAATTGAATAATTAAAAAGGTTTATAAGTTTTATTCATTTGGAAGGTCGTACTGGTGAAAGTCTAGCGAATCAATGATATGACAACGCATTAAACATGTCCGGGAAGTATAAAGATGTGCAAGCAAGAATATTGAGTTTGAGTGAGAATTCGATCTATGTTCCCTGTTCCGCGCATTCCCTTAATTTGGTTGGAGAGCATGCTGTGAAGTGCTGTTTTTATGCAGTAGATTTTTTCGCCATTATGCAGACATTATATAATTTTTTTCCGCTTCCACCTATCGTTGGGGCGTATTAAAAAATAAAATAAATAATGAGAAAACTTTGAAGATATTGCCAACTACACGCTGGGAAGCACATTCGAATGCGACGAATGCATTTTACGATTCATTTGATATCATATTAGAGGCTCTAGAATCACTGCTGATGATGAATCACAAAATACTGATATTCGTTATGAGGCGACGTGTATCGCGAATAAAATGCACAAATTCGAATTTGGTTTCATGTTAATTTTGTGGAACTCTATTTTGGCGGCCGCCGTGGTGTGATGGCAGCCTGCTCCGCCTACCACACCAAGATCCTGGGTTAACGTCCAGGAAATAGCAACATCAAAAACTTTAGAAACAGTTTTTTCAATTAGAAGAAAATTTTTCTAAGCCGAGTCGCCCCTCGGCAGTGTTTGGCAGGCACTCCCAGCGTATTTCTGCCATGAAAAGCTCTCAGTGAAAACTCATCTGCCTTGCCGAAGCCGTTCGGAGTCGGCATAAAACAAGTAGTTCCCGTCCCGCCAATTTGTAGGAAAAAATAAGAGCACGACGCAAATTGGAAGAGGAGCTCGGCCTTAGATCTCTTCGGAGGTTATCGCGCCTTACATATATATATATATATTTTAACTGCTATGCCTTCAGTGAGTAAGCCATTGCAAAGTGAAAAAGCACATTTGGAAACGTGTGGTTTTTTGTACAGATTGTTAGAAGAGAATTTAGTTTCATTCCGTGAAAAGTTCAATGATTTCGAGGAAAAACGAAAACAATTATTACCTGGTTATACAGAAATATTAAAACACACTCGTCGTAGAAAAAACCAAACCTAATGACGGAAATGCTCCAGAAGTCCAGAAGTAGAATTTTCGCCTTGATATGATTTTAGAACAAAAGGTTTCCTCGAAATCATCGACATCTTTACAGTGAAGTCAAACGACGTGCGAAAGTGTATATGGAAGTTTAGAGAGATTTGCATTTCTCATCAACTTTTCTCTAAGTCATGGAGACCTCCACGAAGCTATAAATAACTTAGTTTGTTTTTATTCTAGAGATTTGGGAGAATTTTTCATTGAAATGAAACAATTCCAAAGTTACGTGAACTCCAGATACACTGATGCACAAAAAACTCATAGTCATTTGTATAAGATTCTAATGGAAGATCAATTAGCCGATGTATTTCCTAGCACAGACATAGCTCTTCGGATTTTTTTAACATTAATGATCACAAATTGTTCTGCCGAACGATCCTTCTCGCAATTAAAAATAATCAAAGCTGCTGAAAGAGCTACAACGCGACAGAAGCGACTCGAGATGTCAGGTATACTTTGCATTGAGACAGATTTATTGAACAAAATCGATATTGATGATATAATTGATGAATTTGCCGAAAACAAATGTAGAAAACGACATGTTTAAAATGTAGATAGTAATTTTATTGATATTATTACATTGTGACAATAAAATTTTTATTAAAGATACAAGTTTGTATTTTTTAATCGAAAAAAGAAGGGAACGGATCGTGAAAAAAGGGCCCCCAAATTGATGGTTGCCTAGGGCCCCGTTGAGGTTAATCCGGCCCTGCTACAGTTATTCTTTTGCATCCTTATGCGGTTGTTGAATGACGACTGCACTTGGCAGTTTGGGGATGAATCATCGATGGTAGCACTTGAAGCAGCAGCAGCAGCGGCAAAGACAACGAATGTGGCGAGATTTCAAGTGCAACGAAAAGACAGTTCGTGGGCTGTAGGCGCGTACATTTGCCAAGGCTATGATGACAATTAATGTGGGCTGGGTTGTTTTTGTCTATTTTGCGACTGGTAGGTAGTAAGGCAAGTACGAGTATAAGTTGCTTACGACGTTTTGCATTACGAAATGAGTCTCATCAATATCGACAATGAACAAACGACAGTTACAGCAACACAGGGTGCAGAGTTCGTGAGTGAAATGTTTATATGTAGGTATGTGTGTTTATATTAAATGTGCATATCAAAAATTTAAAGGTAGTTTAAAACGAAAGCTGCAGCTCCTTTGGGATTTGTTTTTGATATAATAAAATTTATTTTAAATGAATGCCAAATGTTTTATTTTTACAGTTGTTTAGGTATGGAAGTTTTGGTCGAAGGATGAGAGTGTGAATAGGTACCGTTTGAAGTGTTAGGTTAGGTTAAGTTCGAGTGGCCACATCAGCTCGTTGACTTAAGACTTCAGTTTCTCGCATAGGATGCTAGACACAAACTTATAAGCGATATAAAGCCGGCTGACAGCGCGGTAATTGGCGCAGTTTACAGAATCACCTTGCGGATCTGTGAACTGGGCAGAGCACATTTAAATTCCAATCTGGATACATGTGCTCATTCGACCATATTTTGTAAAGGACCTTGCTGCATGCTTTTCACCAACTCTTCGCCTCCGTGTTTGAACAGCTCGGCGGGTAATGCTTCACTACCTGGCGCTTTGCTATTCCTTAGCGGGATATTGCTATTCTCACTTCGTCATAGTCGGCTGTTGGAACGTGCTTTCCGCCATCGGCAATTCGATCATATCATAAGGTCGGTTTTCTCCCTCGCTTGCTAGCAATGAGGAGAAGTGTTCCCACCACAACTTACCCTCTACAACTCTGTAAGTCAGTTACCAGGTCGCCATAATCATTCTTGCAGGAATCTGCCCTGATGCATGTATTTTTTGATAGAATTCCCTGGCGGACGACCTTACTTTGCGGCAAAGTTTCTTTCCCACCACAAATTCTTCACCTTGGCTCCGAATTGCGCGTTTGTCCATATGGACACTGTAGAAGATGTCGCAAAGTCCTATCGGTCTTCTGCCTAGTTCCGACCATCATGCCTCCTGTATGGCGATGATGTCGGCCTTTGCTTTGACGTGATATCAGCCAAATCACGTAGCCGGACAACTTTACCATATCCTTAAAGAGTTCGGACGTTCTAGGTACATCCCCCATATAATGGTCTTTAAAAGCATAGTCAGTTAAACGTTTGCCGTGATCGTCCATCAGAAAAAAGAGTGCTCATCCGGAGCTTATTATTTCTATGTTTCATTTAAAATGTTTTTACGTGCAGGTACTAAGCCAGCGCATCACAACTCACCCGGCAAAGTTAAGGCATATTATATTGTAAGAATTTTGAGAAATTCCTTAATATTTAGCAGCTTCTGTTAATGTTAGAATCTCTGAACTGTCGAATAAATAACTGAAATATTCAGTATAGCAATATTTCCTTTATTAAGAATACTTTGGGAGTAGCACAATTACAATATTCGCGTACTTCGCTAAAGCGTGTTAAAATAAAACTGATTCTTATTCCTCAGCTTGCGCTGCTTGTATAATCTCTGTTGCCTCGTTCGCATATTTCTCCTAAGGTCTAAACTTTTCACGAACATGCCTTCTGGAACAGTTGTATCTCATACTTGGTTATTTAGCTATATGCGTGTGTATGTGTGAGTAACAACTTTTGCTCTTAGCTGATGATAACGTGATGTGTATGTGAAATAATCTCTTTGCTTCAAGCTGCTGGTTATGTGTATGTGTGGCTGCTTGATTGGATGTGTTCATGAAGGTTTTTCGTGGATTTTGTTATTTATTACATTTAATTGGATAGCTTATAGGTAATATGTGTAATATGTATATATGTACAAGTATAATTATTTGTATATGTATGTGTCGTGTGCAGTTATATAAAGGTTCTACTGTATTTCCTTTTTCTACTTGCTACTGAGTATGTGTCTCTAGAACATAGTAGCTTTTGAATAAAATAGGTTTTACTCATTACCTTGTTTTTATGTTCTATGCTACTGGAGTTATTCTTATAAACTTGTCAGAATGTACTTGTCATTTGATCATAATAGTCTTTGCTTTATGAATTACTTGCATAGCGGAATGATATAAGGTGGCAGTATGGTGACATACCTACAAACATAAATAAAAATTCCATGTACTTTGTTTTTGTAAATTCGATGGACAAATGTCAAAATCGTACGGCACCGGAAGTTTATGTATCAAATCAAATAAAAAAGTTTATAATCAGCTGTTCCATGCTGCCACCTTGTATCATTGCGCCATGATTACTTGTTTTAATTTCATTTTTGTTTCGTAATTATTGAGAGCGAGGTGAGAGTCACAAACTCTACCGAGTATGGCCTTGCATGATGTGTGTGGGTATGTGTGTAGGTGTATTCAAAACTATATCGATGGAATATACGTTTTTGAATATTGAAATATGAGTTTGAGGGGCAATTGAACTTCGAGTGCGAAGCTGAACACATCATCGCCCAAGGGACTTAGTACGCAATTAAATAAATTACAATGGAGGAAGCTGAACCAAATACAGCGAGATGCAATAATGAGGACGATAATCCTCAGGATTTGGATGCTGATCCTACATATGTATATATATATATACCGGGATGTTCGCTCACCTGTCCATCTCGCTCTAGTTAAGTCCGATGTCTACTTAAATAACAATTTAAATATTTTTATTAAGTATCAAATTGATGAATTTAAAGCGATAAAAAATGTACTTATATTATATTGAAATTATTTGTATACAGCAGAGATCCCGAATAACTCTCAACCAATTGAAAAAGTCTCATAAAATAGCTTTTCAAGGAGAACAGAATTTCTGCTAAGAAGTGAACATTAACTTTTTACAAGTTGTCATCGCTTCTTCGAAGATATGTTGTGGAAAGTCAAGAATTGGAATAAAGGAGGGATAAAACCATTCTTTCTTGCATATACACATGATATCTGACAGCTCTGCCGCCTTCAGCAGATGAAGCCTTGACTCGCGAGCGTAGGGCACGAGTACAGAACATGTCAACCGTTTCTTCCTGTAGTCGCATTTTCTACATCTGTTGTTACTGACGAGGCCTAACTTATAAGCAGTTAGTATTCGCATCGTGAGCCTTAAGACTTGTCTCTTTAGAGATATTAGCAACAGTATGAGGTTAACCTCATAAGATTTGCACATGAACTTAAAACTTTTGCAGCCCCGCGCTTCTATCCACGCCTTTTCTGGTTGATGTATCATATCCAACTTCTGTCTCTTTTTTATTTCTCTCCGTCGATTCATCGAGTGCTGCACCATCCTTTGACAACTCAACTACCCTTTCGTTACGTTCAATCCCTTTATGACCTGGAACCCAGTATAGATGTATGGTCCATTCTGAGCTTCGCTCAATGCTTCTTTGCATTCTAGGACACTTTTCGTAAAATACTATGTGAGATTATTGCCTTGAGCACCGCTATCAAGACATAAGCATATTGACGCGACTGCAGCTTAAACACACTTCCTCCAGAATTTCTGTTGATTTCTTCACGGCTACAGTTTGCGCCTGAAAGACACTGCATTGAGTTGAGCGCTGTAGGATCTTTTAGTTTCAAGATCGGCACAGTAAAGTAGCAGACCCGATCCCTTCTGTTTTTTGGGAACCAATGTTATATACGTGTAGAGTATAATCTGGCAATTCCGAGCCCTGGCGCCAATACTTCAGCTCATTGTGGTCGCAAGATCTCTTTTGAAAGTCAGGAACGAAACCATAAAGCTATACTATGCTATGGCCATACGGCCTGCACTCAAGCTGACGCGAAGCCTTAAGCCCTGTTGCAGTTGCGAATGTCTTAAGTTTGCAGGCGGGATGTACAGAATAGTATGCAGTGCTGCTCTCGGTGTAGTTTTAAGGGCTCCCGTTATGCTATTTATTGATACTCTGCATACACGCCCAAGTTTGTTTTGGTATACTTACTTTTTTGTGTGGCTGTCTACCAAACTAGTGAAGTATGGGTTTGACAATTGCCGTGAATACCTAATGTGAGAGTTTCAGGCGATGCGCCGCAAGTGCATTTTAGCATCCTCTCGTATGCATAGAATTCCACGGAGGCTTTCTTCACTATCTCTTCCACATGGATTTTCCACGAAAACTTATTTCGAGGAAATATACCTAGAAATTGTGCGCTGTACTTTTCTTGTAAGGTTACCCCCCTACAAGTTAGCCTTAACTCAATTAGGGACCTTATATTTCCTAGTGAATAATATTAGCTCGGTATTTCCCATGTTGCCGGTTAAGCCGACTCCAAATGCCCAGGCATGAACATCCCGAAGCGACTTATCCAACAGAGAGTTGATTGTTGGTAAACATCAGCCGCTTATTTGTTTACGCCGTGAGTTTGACTGACCCTCTGTCGAACCCCCAAACAATTGGTTGATTACCAGCGTCCACAATTAGCAGAAGGTACATAATAACGAGGATTTCCCTAAATTCGTTACACTATATTAAAAACAGGCCACAGTGGTGTGATGGTAGCGTGCTCCGCCTACCACACCGTACGCCCTGGGTTCGCACCCCGGGCGAACAACATCAAAATTTTAGAAATAAGGTTTTTCAATTAGAAGAAATTTTTCTAAGCGGGGTTGCCCCTCGGCAGTGTTTGGCAAGCGCTCCGAGTGTATTTCTGCCATGAAAAGCTCTCAGTGAAAACTCATCTGCCTTGCAGATGCCGTTCGGAGTCGGCATAAAACATGTAGGTCCAGTCCGGCCAATTTGTAGGGAAAATCAAGAGGAGCACGACGCAAATTCGAAGAGAAGCTCGGCCTTAGATCTCTTCGAAGGTTATCGAGCCTTACATTTATTTTTATTTTTTTATGTTAAAAACAGTTATTGTGGAGCTCTGGTATACGATTTGTTCATTTGTATACATATTATTACCAACCTTTTAAATTATATATTTTAATAAAAAAGTGAGACCGCAAAGCTAAAACACTAACAAACGGAATCAAGACAATTCAAAGCAAAATAAAATTGTAATAAAAGACGTAAACGAATGACAAGAATGACAATGTGACATGTGATACGAACATGACAGATATGGACGCAATTGCGATGCGAATAAAATACAATTAGTAACTACATATCTACATATGTATCTGCAATAAATACATACTAAAGGATAGATGGATGGATGAATGGACGTTTGGATGGATGAGCGCAAATTGTTGAGCGAAAGCTTATTTCGATGCGATAAATTTATAGCGAAACACCTTTGGAGATAGCTACATTTTTAAAAAGATTTATAAAATGCGCATACATACTAGAACTGATGATATACAGAAATCCGGGTATTCGGGTATTACAAGGGTGAATCAATGCTTCTCTTGTACTTTTTGTACTTACCAAAGATAGCATAGTAGCAAATACTTGCTTACATGCATATATGTATGTACATACAAAAAAAGTTCCCGGTTCTGAAATAGTACCCGGTTTAACAAAAGTACCCGGATCTAAAAAGCACACGGTTAAATAAAAAAATTCGGTTAATAAAAAGTACCCGGTTCCTAAAAAAACCAGTTATAAAAGTAACCGGACCATAAAAGTATCCAGTATGAGAGCTATGGTGACAACATAAGGGGAAAATAAACCATGTAGGAAATGAAACCGAGGTTAACCCTGGATGTGTTTGTATGACATGTGTATCAAATGAAAGGTATTAAAGAGTATTTTATGAGGAGTGGGCCATAGTTCTATAAGTGGACGCCATTTAGGATACGCCACAAAGGTGGACCAGGGCTGACTCTAGAATTTGTTTGTACGATATGGGTACAAATGAAAGAGTTTAATGAGTATTTTAAAAGGGCGTGGGCTTAGTCCTATAGGTGGACTCCTTTTCAGATATCGCCATAATGGTAGAACAGGGGTGATCCTAATATTTGTTTGTACGATATGGGTATCAAATGAAAGGGTTATGAGTATTTTAAAAGGGAGTGGGCCATAGTTTCTATAGGTGGACGCCTTTTGGGATATCGCATAAAGGTGGACCAGGGTGAGTCTGGAATGTGCTGGTACGATATGGGCATCAAATTAAGGTATAATGAGGATTTCAAGGGAGTGGTGGCAGTTGTATAGGTGGTCGCCTTTCGAGATATCGCCATAAAGGTGACCAGGGGTGACTCTAGAATGCGTTTGTACAATATGGGTATCAAACGAAAGGTGTTAACGAGTATTTTAAAAGAGAGTGGGCCTTAGTTCTATAGGGTGGACGCCTTTTCGAGATATCGCCATAAAGGTGGACAGGGGTGACTCTAGACTTTGTTTGTACGATATGGGTATCAAATGAAAGGTGTTAATGAGTCTTTTAAAAGGGAGTGGGCCTTAGTTCTATAGGTGGACGCCTTTTCGAGATATCGTCATAAAGGTGGACCAGGGGATGAGTCTAGAATGTGTTTGTACGATATGGGTATCAATTAAAGGTATTAATGAGGGTTTTAATAGGGTGTGGTGTAGTTGTATAAGTGAAGTCGTTTTCCAGATATCGACCAAAATGTGGACTAGGGTGACCTAGAACATCATCTATCGGATACCGCTCATTTATTTATATATGTAATACCACGACAGTATTCCTGCCAACATTTCAAGGGTTTTTTATTCGCCCTGCAGAACTTTTTCATTCTCTTCTACTTAATATGGTGGGTGTCACACCCATTTTATAGTCTAAAGGTATATTTTACGTCAATAAACCAATCCAATTACCATGTTTCATCCCTATTTTCGTGTTTGGTATAGAATTATGGCATTTTTTTAAATTTTTCGAAATTTTCGATATCGAAAAAGTGGCGTGGTCATAGTCGGATTTTTTTATATCAATACAAATGTGAGTTCAGGTAAGTACGGTGAACTGAGTTAGTAAAGATATATCGATGTTTGCTAAAGTTATCGTATTATTGGCCGAGCGGAAGGACAGACGGTCGACTGTGTATAAAAACTGGGCGTGGCTTCAACCGTTTTCGTCTTTTTCACAGAAATAAATTATCGTCCCTTGAGTCTAAGCCCCTACCAAATTTCACAAGGATTGGTAATTTGTTCGACTTATGGCATAAAAGTATCCTAGACAAATTAAATGAAAAGGGCGGAGCCTACGCCATTTGGAAGTTTCTGTGAGTTTTGTGGATTTGCTTTGTCCAAATTTCTAATTTTCCATTCGGCGGCGTCATATGTTCAACTCAGCTAACCACGTTTCATCGCTTATCCATTTTGGTAATGAATTCGCGACTTTTTTGGTTTTCGAAATTTCGATATCGAAAAGTGGGCGTGTTATAGTCTGATATCGTCATTTTAAATAGCGATCGGACGATGAGTGCTCAGGCACACCCACATATCTACAAATTGTCATCAAGATACCTCAACATATTTACTCAAGTCTATCGTGTTAAACGGACGGACGGACGGACGGACATGGCTCAATCAAATTTTTTTTCGATCCTATGATTTTGATTATGGAAAGTATATATCTATCTCGATTCCTTTTATACCTGTACAACCAACCGTTATCCAATAAAACGTTAAATATACTCTGTGAGCTACTGCTCAACTGAGTATAACCAAAAACACACGATAGTCATTGGATAGCTCTGCATTTTAAAAAGAAATAATTACATAAAAATTTAAAATTTAACTA
>JARSSU010033121.1:0-19325 GCA_029619165.1 Eurosta solidaginis
CAGGAATTTAAACAATAAAAACACTCCGCATTTTAATTAAAGCTATGTGTAGGCAATTTTTTATTTTATTTCTTACTCAACCCACTTAACCTTGAGTAAATTTTTGGTTAGAACTGCCTAATTAAAATGTCAATGCCCTTAATGATGAAAATACGAAATATTTATACAGCTTTTTATAATGTCAGAGAATTTAAACACAATGAGAAGGCGTTTTTGCTAGATTCCAACTTTTTTGCATGTGAACACGTCTTGCACTTCACCACACACAATCCAATTTCAATGTTAACCAGTTAACAGCAGAAAATTCACTGTCAACAGTTTCAGCTGGTGTATAAATTCTCTGGATTTTCTCTTAATATGATTTCTTTGTGGAATATAGGTATTTAGTAGGATTAATTATATTTAAATTTTATTACTTGTAGCAATATATTTTGCTTGTTTTATGTTGATGCAAATTGCAGAAATTTTGCTTATTTCTTTACAAACAAAACCTATTCATATACCCAAAATATGCCCTTTCATGAAATGTATGTAATTATCATACATTTATGAATTATCCCATCCCTTTTTGTTAATAAATTAAAATGTTAGGAAAATGTATGCAAATTAAAATATGCATGCAAATAGTGTTTTGCCGACGGCATTTGCACACTTGGAATTTCTGTGCACACGAAATCCATTGCATATTTATAAAACGTTTAATTTGCATAAAATGTATGCATATTAACCATGAAGTATGAATTATTAATAAATTGAAAATTGAAATAAATAAAATATTTGATAACAGTTGAATAAATAAAAAAAATATTTAGTTATTATTTGGACTATGGGTGGGAGGGGAGGTACCTATAAAGAAATTTCCTAAAGCATTTTATATGTGTTATTCAGTACAATGATGTAAGTACCTATGTACTTGAATATTTTCAAAGGCAGGTTTGATAAGCCAAGTCAAACTTAAATACATTTGACCTGCCTCAAATCACCCTTAAATACATATGTAAATAAGACCAACAATACACAAAAGACATGTGCCTGTTGATCAGATGTTGAGCATTGTATCATTGAATATATACATATGTATGAAAATACAAACCAAAGCAAAAAAGTACAAATGTACATACATATATACATATTCAATAATACTCCAATTAAAGGCAGACATGTATAAAAGCTTGGTCGCTTTGATGCTGTGGCAGTGTCTTAAGTTATTAATAAAACAACTTGTCGCTTTCCGCGTTATGAAGCGACCAAATCAATTATGGCAATCCGCGTATACGGCCATGTATATGTAAATATCAATGCTCGTAGCAATTAGCCGACGAAATACAATAGGCACGAGCCAATTATGTGTCGTCGGTGGTAAAAGTGTTGCCGTTTATACCTTTAACACCTCACAGCTAAAAGGGGAATTTATTATAAAATTAAAATAAACGAATTTATTGCTCTTTTGCGAAATAATGTTATATTTTTCGCAAAAATTACTTTAATTTATTTCGCCGCTCCCATATATTAATTTTATCTATGAAAATAATGTAAAATTCTTACTTTGTACTGACATGTGATAACAAGTCAGCATATACAGTATGACGTCACAGTGCGAATTCGGGCCAGAAACGGGTAAAACACCACTCTTATGTTACAACTGCAACACAGTTGCTGCAAATTTGGCTGCGTGACTGCGCGAACAATTTTTCGGCAGAATATGATAGGGGGTTTCAAATAGCAAATAAAAATGTCCATAAGCTGTGACAACTCGGCAATTCAGGATATGAGAAAATTATTTGCAATAATTTATATGAACAATGGATGGACATTTTAGATTATATTGCTAATATGTTAGTGGACATTTACTAGGCAATATCTGTGCATGTTTATTTGCATTTTTTACTACCATATTAGTACTTTCATACAGACTTATAAATAGTTTGGTATTATTTCATAGGAAAAGTGCGGGGTTATGAAGTAGTTATGCTCGTCATAATGAATACCCCCAATATGCATCGAAGTTGGAATTTATAAAATCGCAAACATTTGTCTTTTGACGATTTATCAAATGCCATGTTGCCGAATTGCAAATTCTATCATCAATTTGGACAACTTAAGAAGAAGCATTAAGAATGAAAAATCAAGAGGAAGCTAGTTTTCAGGATTTTGTGATTTACATACAAAACATGAGCATACATATGTAAATATGTATGTGTGCTTGTGCGTATGGTTGGATGGTTGAAGTGAATTTTGTTTTCTTTGTCAACATGCGAATATAAAAATATTTCTTAGCTTACATATGAACATAGATTTGTACATATGCTTGTGCGTAAGAATAATTTTTGTTGGAAGTGTTTGATTGAAACAGTTTGTCTTTTATTTGAACATGTGAATGTACAAACATTTGTTAGCTTATGCATGGATATATTGGTATCAATGAAGTGGGTGGGGAAATGGGGGTGTAGGCTGATCTTTAGTTTACATACATATATACCAATCTAGGTTTGTTTATACCCACTCACCATTTAGGTGATTAAATTTTCAATTTCCCTACATATCAATATAATTTGATTACTCTTTCTGACAAAATAATCAGTTACCATACAATTGAACAAAAGAAATAATCAAATATGAATACTTTAGATGATCAAACACTGAATATATTTTTTCAACCACATTTTGGAATCATATTTGAATCAAATGTGTTTACTTTAGGAGATCAAAAATTTATAATAATTTTTAATTCAGCTTTCTGAATCTTTTTTGACTATATTTGTTGACTGAATAATGTATTTTATACTTGTCAAAATATTTCTTTACATCGGAGCTGCTCAACCCCTATACACTTGTAGCACTTTTGTTTTTGTTTTGCCCTGAATCATAGGCACAGATTCAAATTCACACTTTGAATATAAAAAAAAACAAGTAAGGACAGGACTGTCTTCGGCTGTGCCGAAGACTTCAACCTTCCAACCATCATAATTTATTTACAAAAAATCAGAGAATTCAAATTTCCAATATATTTGCTCTGATCAGAGATTTTTTGGTAACAGACGAACAGAGGAAATCGTTAAGAGAATTTTCTGTTACGTCTTGCACCCTGTTAAGTTAACATGAATTTGGGGAATAGTGGTGAAGTGCAAGACGTGACACATGCAAATGGATCGTAAGCAGTGGATGCCAAAATAACGCCTTCTCATTGTGTTTAAATTCTCTGATAATGTCATTTCGATAGAAATTTCTTATTATATTAGCTTAATATTTTATGAAAAGAACAAAGCGTACAATTAATTATTTTCATTTGTTTCCAAACTGCTATTGTGTTCTACCGTATACTGTCACATGACCAGAGTTGGGAGTAGTGCTCGAACTTAAGCGGGATGACATAATCAAAATCTTGTTCAAAGTGTTAATGAGACCTTAATTTGTATTGGATTTAAGCATCTTTCCATCTTTCTTATTATTGTAAAATTAATAGGGGGGTTCACGACTTTGTGCAAATGTCCTAGCACCATTGGATTTGCAAAATGGTGTAGTATTTTTACACAAAACGCCAAAAAAATTTACGGCTATGCATTTGCTACGTCATGGCAAATACGCAACCTCAAAACCCGTATTTTATTTTTTGAATTTTGATTTGCAATGAACAACTATCAAAACAAAACAAAATACGCAAAGAAAAAATTTAAAAACGAGAAAAAGTTGTTCACGATCTATAGCTTTCATTTGCTAGAGCAATGTTTCCAAACCCAAATACACAAAATTCTAAACTACCTTAATGTGTTTTAGACGGCTTCTCTAGGAATTTGAAAATGAGTTTACGTCGCTTCAAATAAAACAACCTTGTTACCGTAGGCTTTTTAATGTTTTTACAAGATAATGTGGGGACCCAACCAGGTCTTTATAAGCTTAATGTTTTTTTGAGAAAACTTATTAAACACGTACATTATGTTTATTTTGCTTTTGTTAATAGAATGGAAATTTTTTGTGTTTACTCAACCCACTTAACCTTGAGTAAATTTTTTGTTAGGAGAGCTTAATTAAATTTCAATGCCTTTAATGATGAAAAATACAAAATATTTATACAGCTTTTTAAAAGGGCATTTCTGTTGAAATTTCTTATTATATTAGCTTAATATTTTTATGAAAAGAACAAAGCGTACAATTAATTAGTTTCATTTGTTTCCAAACTGCTGCTGTTGTTGTTGTTGTTTAACGATAAAGACACTCCACGAAGGCTTTGCAGAGTGTTATATCTGGTAACAAAGCACCATTAAAGCATTTGCCCGATATCTCGGGAACGATTTGTATGACCACATTAAACCTTCTTGGCCTTGCTAATATGTATGTTCTGTCGTATACTGTCACATGACCAGAGTTGGGAGTAGTTGAATAAATTTTGAGTAACAACGCTGCTCGAACTTAAGCGGGATGACATAATCAAAATCTTGTTCAAAGTGTTAATGAGACCTTAATTTGTGATGGATTGTAATAGTCCATCAAGAAAATGTACATTATTGCGTTGTCACCTTCCCTTGCACGTCAAAATGTGTCGCATGCGATAAAAATCAATGAACGTGTGCTTGTCACCCTGTCAGTCAGTACCGTGGGTATACAAAAAGCTAAAAATTTTAAAGCTACTAAAACTTTGCAAAAATGGGCACGTAAAATGTCAACAACTGAAGCCAAATGTCTTGTCTTCCGACGGTATAAAAGGGCGCTCGACGCAACAGTTAGCCTCTTTATTAATTTCCATCATGTACCATACAAAAGGATAAATCGACTAGGAATTTTGCCATCCACGTGCTGATTAATAGAAAAGGTATGTTGATTAAATACTATGGGCTCAAATCCTGCAGTTTACAACGCATTTGCTATAACCAACAGAGAATCTACCCATCTGCGTGCTACCAATCTCGTGCAAGCGGTAAAACACCATCACTAACACCAAGATTTCCGATGCAATTTGCGCAAAAAAATTGGCAGCCTCTCGCCACCTCCATCACGGCTTGGTGAGGGGGTGGAAAAGTTATTCAAGTAACCTGCTATATGTGCCATCATGTGTTGGACGATGTGCCCATAATTCCGCCGATTATAACCGGAAAAATAGAGCCCATCTTGGAAAGACTCTGTATCAGCATCTGCACAAGAACTTTAGAGGCAGCAAGGAACACGAGGCACCTTAATGTAGGCATAAAGGCGTAAAGCCCGGACCACGCATACCCGGCATGCAGAATTGATGTGGGCACCAGATTTTTTTTTATTGAAAACTAACTATGGCATATGATGTTCCAATAACCAAACCACGAAAAACCTGTTGCGTAAAGAAAAACCAGGAATATAGCTGCAACAAAAACTTTGTACTAATATATATATTTTTTTGGTTATTTAAGAAAATATTAGAACAAGAGACATAAGAAAAAAATACTGAGAGAACTGAAAAAAAAGAAATAAGTTTAACTAACAAAAAAACAAGTAAAGAAGGCTAAGTTCGGGTGTAACCGATCATTACATACTCAGCTGAGGGCTTTGGAGACAAAATAAGGGAAAATCACTATGTAGGAAAATTAACCGAGGGTAATCCTGGAATGTGCTTGTATGACATGGGTATCAAATGGGAGGTGATAATGAGTATTTTAAAAAGGAGTGGGCCTTAGTTCTATAGGTGGACGTTTTTCGAGATATCGCCATAAAGGTGGACCAGGGGTGACTCTAGAAGGTGTTTGTACGATATGGATATCTAATGAATGGTGTTAATGAGTATTTAAAAGGGAGTAGGCCTTCGTTCTATAGGTGAACGCCTTTTCGAGTTATCGCCATAAAGGTGGACCAGGGGTGTCTCTAGAATGTGTTTGTACGATATGGGTATCAAAGGGTTAAGTGAGGATTTTAAAAGGGAGTGGCCCTTAGTTCTATATGTGAAGGCGTTTTCGAGATATCGACCAAAATGTGGACCAGGTTGACCCAGAACATCATCTGTCGGGTAGCACTAATTTACTTATATATGTAATATCACGAAGAGTATTCCTGCCAAGATTTCAAGGGCTTTTGATTTCGCCCCGCAGAACTTTTTCATTTTCTTCTACTTAATATGGTAGGTGGTCACACCCGTTATACAAAGTTTTTTTTTAAGTTATATTTTGCGTCAATAAACCAATCCAATTACCATGTTTCATCCCTTTTTCATATTTGGTATAGAATTATGGCATTTTTTTAAATTTTCGTAATTTTCGATATCGAAACAGTGTGCGTGGTCATAGTCGGATTTCGGCCATTTTTTAAGCCAAGATAAAGTGAGTTCAGATAAGTACGTGAACTAAGTTTAGTAAAGATATATCGATTTTTGCTCAAGTTATCGTGTTAACGGCCGAGCGGAAGGACAGACGTTCAACTGTGTATAAAAACTAAAGCATTCTAGACAAATTAAATGAAAATGGTCGGAGCCACGCTCATTTTGAAATTTTCTTTTATTTTTGTATTTTGTTGCACCATATCATTACTGGAGATGAATGCTGACATAATTTACTTATATGCTGTAAAGATATTAAATTTTTGTTAAAATTTGACTTTAAAAAATTTTTTTCTAAAAAGTGGGCGTATGCTTCATCCGATTTTGCTAATTTTCATGTAGCACACATACAGTAATAGGAGTAACGTTCCTGCCAAATATCATCATGATATCTTCAACGACTGCCAAACTACAGCTTGCAAAACTTTTAAATTACCTTCTTTTAAAAGTGGGCGGTGCCACGCCCATTGTCCATAATTTTACTAATTTTCTATTCTGCGTCATAAGTTCAACGCACCTACCAAGTTTCATCGCTTTATCCGCCATTGGTAAAGAATTATCTCATTTTTTCGATTTTTCGAAATTTTCGATATCGAAAAAGTGTGCGTGGTTATAGTCTGATTTCGTTCGTTTTAAATAGCGATCTGAGATAAGTGCCCAGGGACCTACACCCCAAATTTCATCAAGATACCTGATACTTTACTCAAGTTATCGTGTTTACGGACGGACGGACATTGCTAAATGAAATCGATTAGTTTATGCCATTACGGATTACCTTTATGCGAGCAAAATTAATATACTCTTTGAGCTGTGCTCAGCTGAGTATTAAAATAGGCTTGGTAAAAGTGGTATACAGTTCTCTTGCAATACTGCGAATTTATTTGTGTTGCACAACAGTAGAAAAAAAGAATATAGCCTATCTACAATTATAAAGTTAATGTGAGATCTTTAAACACCACTAACGAAAAAAGACACAGTACGTTTACTTTTTAAGAGAAAAATTGTTTCGTGAAATAATAAAAACTTTTGACAAAGAAAACGTCTAAACATCCGTAAAACCCAAAAAAAAATAAAAAAAGAGTAATATTCAACCAAATTTTACATCCTAACAATAGCAATAACGTCAGACCTGCTGCATTATCTTGGAAGGCCTTTCAGCGATGGATTGCATAATATATCTTAAGTGACTACGAACAACTGCAAGTACATTCTTCCTTATATGAAACTAGCAAGTACCCGGCTTACTTCGTTACACCGCAAAAAGTTATCTATTGAGTTTTTCCTATTTGGGTATAGTTTGAAAGAAGAGATACATATACATATGTCATGTGTTTTTTCTGCTACGAAGGGAATAGAAATGCAAACATTTTTAAATTCGTTAGCGTTATAAACGATTTATTAATGAACAACTTTGAAAGAAAACAAAACGCAAAAATATACAATTCAAATAACATTATGTACTTAAGTAAATCGACTGCTCAAAATGTATTGGATTTATACCGAGATGAAACAAATTTTGAAATAGGGCGTTCTTCAATCAAATTTTGCGGTAGGGCATTCTTGAGTCAAATTCTCAGGTAGGACGTTTTTGAAAAGAATTTTGAATAGGGTGCTATACTCAGCAGTCGAAATTGGACTGTAGAACTTGAAAAATTAATACATAAAATAAGGTACACTTTTTTTATTAATTAAAAACTTCCGGGAAGATAACGTTCTTTGTTTTATTATCATTTCCAGGAATGAGAAAACTTTGGTTCTGTGGGGAACCAGTTCTTGAAATAGACACATACAGTTGACCGTGAGAAAACACTTCACAACGAAGGTCTGCACCAACATAACTAAATGTTTGTCCTTGCGACTTATTAATTGTAATTGTGTTGGTCCAAGTGTAATAGGGGGTACTTCGGAGTAAAGCAAAGTCTTTGCAAAATCGTCAACTGAACAAAGGGGAAAAAATGCTGTCAAAGTGGTTTGTAGTGGTTCCTGCAGTACCATAAACCCTTTGTCCATTTTCTAAGTGAACAGATAGATGTACAACCGTTGGGAATTGCTCATGGAGCGAAAATCCGAGTAATCTCCAAATACTTTCTGATGTGCTTAAATATCTGCCCTTCAAAAAATTTTGCACTTCGTCCTTATAGTCTTGAACGGAAAATGTCGCTGCGTCGCTACCTTTGTTGACATACTAAAAAATATATTTTATTGCTTGCACTGAATGACAGTACTCTACATTTATGTGAGCGGAGAAACACTTGGAAAGAACGGGGCAATATGGGTATAGCCACCGTCCGCTGAAGACCTTCGTCTATATTTTGGATATCCATCTTCCCCGGTCTGTGTATGCTGCTAGAGCTCGCAGGGGTATCGTTTTGAGCATCGTCCATTCAACATGCAGGTCTTTATTTGGAATTTTCGCTGATATAATGCGATCCATGCCATCGGGAAGAATTTTATGTATTAGCCAAATTAAAATACATATGCGCATGAGGTAAACCTCGCTTTTGCCATTCAGCAGTAAACATATGGCATCTAACTGTTCCAAATATATCTTGTTTTGTAGTTAAACTCATGAGTTGGTGTAGTCTGATATGGAATACTCTCGAAACAATGTCATAGCGCTCACTTGGTCGTTGATTAGAAAAACAATTCGTTTTAGATTTCAGTCCACTCTGGATTGCATATTAATATTATAAATAAGGCCTGACTGACCATAATGACGGACATATAAGAGCGCGACTTGTGTACGTTCATGCAAATATCGAGGCGATCCAGTAAATGAAGACGGCAAAATTACTAACGGCCCCATATTTTCAGGATTGCAGTCCTAGTTAACAGCATCCCTTAGATGTATATAACTATATGCACGCAACGTCTTTTGGTGTGCTCTTATAAAATTCAAACTTTTGGTCATCAGATTAGCAGCCATGTCCACATAGTATCGGTTAAAGATATATCTATATCTATGAAGCGCATTAAAGCTATTTTCTCTAATCATAATTTTATATGCATAAAATTGCAGACATGAAACTATTTTTTGTGGGTTAGGTGCCCCACTGCTTGGAGAAGTTTGCAGTAGATTTATGCTGTAACCGTCCTCGGCATATAAAAATATGATAGGGTAATGCAAGGGGTCATATGAAAGATGAATTTCTGACACACGATAGAGGGTGTTATCGTCGAACTGTAGCACAAATATGGCGGGGACCAGCATTTTCGTCAACAATTAATACTGCGACCTCGCATGTAGTCTTGGCATTATATCGACCATGGAGTTCACTAACAGGACGTTTGTCGGCATGGATTACAACTCCATAGTTAGTCGTATTAAATGGCATACGCTCCATAGAAGTCATAAAACTTCGAACATACACATTATTTTCAAGCAGAATTTCTTGAATTAATTTCAAAATATCTCTCTGAAGAGTTGGTGCAGATTTTGGCACAACGAACGCTACTCCTCTTCGGAAGAAAAATATATTTGTAAAAATTTTTGAAACATGTTGGGCGGTGGAAATAACCTTCCCATAATATGTATGTTTGTTTATTTTTAATGGTGTTTCAATTTATACTTATTATTAATATTCATGAGCTTAACACCGGCTTATAATAATTGAATATTCAATTATTATGTTTTTCTAAGAGAAACTGAAAAGAAAGGAAAAAAATATTTACTGGCATATTGCGATGGTACCATTTCGTAAATCGCCACAATTCATCGTCAGGCAATTTTGTAATGTTATCAAAGGTTTCGCCGAGATTCGAGCCGCGAATCACACGGTGAAACTGCAGTTGCCTTAACCACTAGGCTATCCTGCTTGTATTTGTCTCTTTGCTTAATTCAGTTTATCTTATTTCCACACTAAACACACAACTGAGCCATTCTGCCTCTATTAATTTGTGTGTATGTAGATTTGTTTTTGTAAAGTTAACCTTGAGTAAATTTTTGGTTAGAAGAGCTTAATTAAAATTTCAATGCCTTTAATGATGAAAAATACAAAATATTTCTACAACTTTTTAAAATGGCATTTCTGTATTTATTATATTAGCTAAGCACCATTAAGGTACTTTCCCGACATCTCGGGAACGATTTATATGACCACATTAAGCCTTCTTGGCCATTCCGCCCTCCCCACCCCCTAGTTCCATGTGGAACTTGGGGTCGCCAGAGCCTCGGCTGTTAATGAAACAGGATTCGCCACGAATAGGTGAGGTTGCTAATTGGGTTGGAGAAGCTATATATTGCCCTGGCAACTCCTTGAGAGGGTTGCGCCACACAACCCTTGAATCAATTTGGTATTTTAGTCGCGTCTTACGACAGGCATACCTGTCGTGGGTATATTCTAAGCTCCCTTACCAGCTGGGAGTTTCCAAATTGCTATATGTTCTATCGTATACTGTTACATGACCAAGTTGGAAATAGTGCAATAAATTTTGAGTAACAACGCTGCTCGAACTTAAGCGGGATGACATAATCAAAATCTAGTTCAAAGTGTTAATGAGACCTTAATTTGTATTGGATTTAAGCATCTTCCATCTTTCTTATGTTTGTAAAATTAATGTCTTTTATACGGCTTCGGTAGGAATTTTGAAAATGAGTTTTTACGTCGCTTCAAATAAAACAACCTTGTTACTGTAGACTTTTTGATGTTTTTACAAGATAATGTGGGGTCCCAACCAGGTCTTTGTAAGCTTAATGTTAAAACTTATTAAACACGTACATTACGTTTATTTTGCTTGTTGTGTATTCATAGAATGGAAATTTTTTGTGTTTACTCAACCCACTTAACCTTGAGTAAATTTTTTGTTAGAAGAACTTAATTAAAAATTCAATGCCTTTAATGATGAAAAATACAAAATATTTATACAGCTTTTAAAAATGGCATTTCTGTTGAAATTTCTTATTATATTAGCTTTATATTTTTATGAAAAGAACAAAGCGTACAAATGATTAGTTTCATTTGTTTCCAAACTGCTGCTGTCGTGGTTGTTGTTTTAACGATAAAGACGCTCCACGAAGGCTTTGGGGAGTGTTATATCCGGTAACAAAGCACCATTAAACCACTTGCCCGATATCTCAGGAACGACTTATATGACCACATTAAACCTTCCTGGCCATTCCGCCCTCCCCACCCCCTAGTTCCATGTGGAACTTGGGGTCGCCAGAGCCTCGGCTGTTAATGAAACAGGATTCGCCACGAATAGGTGAGGTTGACAGTTGGGTTGGAGAAGCTATATATTGCCCTGGCAACTCCTTGAGAGGGTTTCGCCACACAGCCCTTGAATCAATTTGGTATTTTAGTCGCCTCTTACGACAGGCATACCTACCATGGGTATATTCTAAGCCCCCTAACCCGCTGGGAGGTTTTCAAACTGCTAATATGTTCTATCGTATACTGTTACATGGCCAGAGTTGGGAGTAGTGCAATAAATTTTGAGTAGGTTAGGTTATGTTAGGTTGAAGTGGCTGCATCCGCTGTCCAAGCGGAGGTTCACGTAGGCCATTGTGGCCCGTTGTGCTATCACGCGGGGGCCCCTATATCCTATTTCCCTACTTCTGAAGCATGTTTAGACCCCAGTGAGGCTAAACCAGCGCGTTTGCCTGATTAAATGCAAGATGTCGTTTGTGTGTGCAGATTCAAGCTCCGCAAGACCCCCAAAGGATTGTCTGTGGAGGCATCGGTACCTGATTTTTCACTGTGCTGTTCTCGTCCCTACAGCTGCGGCAGAAGTAATTTGTCTATAGGCCCATATAGGCACCATGAGTGCCCAGGAGACAGTGACCTGTAAGAAGGCCCACTAGTGGGCTTATAGAGATACGCTTTAACATTGTCAGCGATTGCGATCTCTTTTCATCCCTCTTCGACCAGATTTCCTTGGATATTCTACATGTAGGTTCCATGGCCCATCTGGCGTTGGCTTGATCCGTGAATAGAGATCGCAAGCAGTGCTTGCATGTGTTTAGAGGAGGGTTGGCCCAACCAGCAGAGGTTATTGGTGCCTTCCCTAGCTAGCTCATCCGCAGCGCAGTTTTCTGAGATGCCACAGTGGCCGGGAATCCATATAATGCTCAGGTTGCATTTATCAGCTAGCTTGTTGAGGGTTTCTCTGCACTTCAACGCCACTAGTGACGAGGTGTTACTGCATTGCAGGGATTTTATGGCGGCTTGGTTGTCCGAGAAAATTGAAATAGAATTGGTCACCTGCAGGTTAGCAAGATAGAGGGCTGCTTCTCAGATAGCTATAAGTTCAGCCTGAAAAACACTGCAGTCGTCTAGTAAGCATAAGCTCTCGCTTAGATTGAGCTTCTCTGAGAATATTCCGCTGCCGACTCTGTTGTTCAATTTAGAGCCATCTTTAAAAACGGAGATTTCGAAAGATCCCGGCTCCCTGCCGTTTGCCCACTTGTTCCCCTCTGGAACTTTGTGGAAAACGTGTTGTCCCAGGTAGGGGACAGTATTGTATGACCAAACCTGCAGTCCCTCCATGGTTCGATACCGTTTAGCCTTGTCGCGTTGCAGGAGGCACAGTATTTTCCATATAGATCAGTGGAGAGAAGGAATAATATGGTTTCAAGAACATTGGGGGAGTGGAGGGAAGGGCACCGCTAGTAAGCATTGCCGCCATCCTCTGGACTAAATACGTTATAATGCGTTTGCGGGTAAAAAGCACCATCTTAGTTTTTCACTGCTGATGCTGAGTCCGCACTCCCTAGACGAAGTATTTGTTAGATTAAGAGCAAGAGTTCGCCAAGCATCGGAAGGTGTTTGCCGGTAACTGTATATGTCATCGGCATATGCAATGACTTTGGCATCCGGTGGGCTGTAGTATAGATAACAGAGGGTTCACCGCCAGGTTCCATAGTAGAGGAGAAAGAACGCCCCCTAGGGGGTTCCTCTGTTGGTATACTTTATTAACGGTGAGTTGCCCAGCTCAGAGATAATGTTTCCGTTGTTTAGAGGGAGCTCGACGAATTCCACAAGACGCTCTTCTACCCCTAGTGAACGTAGAGATTTTGTGACCGCTGCTGGGAGAACGTTGTTGAACGCTCCTTCTGTGTCGAGAAAGATACCCAGCGTGAATTCTTTAAAGGCAAGTCCATTCTCTATCTTAGTGGCGATAGCATGTAGAGCTGTCTCTACGGATTTGCCCTTAGAGTAGGCGTGTTGGTTGTTCGAGATTAGTGCTTGGTTTGCCGATCGTCTAATATAGGCATCCAGCAATCGTTCTAGAACTTTTAGGAGGAAGCAGGTCAGACTAATTGGTCTTAATCCTATGGACTTTTACACGATATCCTGCCTCCTTTGGGTATGAAGACTACCTTTGCCTTGGTCCATTCCGTGGGGATATAGACCAGGTTGAGGCAAGCCTTTTAGATTTTAGCTAGCAGCGTGCTTATAAGCTCGCTTGCAGCTTGTAATTCAGCGGGAAATATTCCAGTCATTCCCGGAAATATGAGAGCTGTCTCTACGGATTTGCCCTTAGAGTAGGCGTGTTGGTTGTTCGAGATTAGTGCTTGGTTTGCCGATCGTCTAATATAGGCATCCAGCAATCGTTCTAGAACTTTTAGGAGGAAGCAGGTCAGACTAATTGGTCTTAAATCCTATGGACTTTTACACGATATCCTGCCTCCTTTGGGTATGAAGACTACCTTTGCCTTGGTCCATTCCGTGGGGATATAGACCAGGTTGAGGCAAGCCTTTTAGATTTTAGCTAGCAGCGTGCTTATAAGCTCGCTTGCAGCTTGTAATTCAGCGGGAAATATTCCAGCCATTCCCGGAAATATGAAGGGTTTAAAGAACTTGATTGCCCAGATAACTCATTTTTCGCTTACAATGTGGTCCAGGGGTCGAAACGGCCCTGGGTTAGATTGCGTGTTTAAGAGATATGGTTGAGAAGTGCAGCCTGAAAAGTGAGTGCTGACCAGGGTTTCTAGAATTTCCGTACTAGAAGTGGCCTATTCTCCGTTCGCGGTGCGAATGCAGCTGCGAGTATGGGGTTTTTGGAGAGGACCCGATTGGTCTCTGAGATATCATTGGTGAAGTTCTTCCAGGAGTCCTTTTTGGCCTTTTGGATTGATTTCTTAAAAGATTTTAAGGTGTTCTTATAATGGGACCAGATTCCAGTGCGCTTAGCCTGGTTAAAAAGTTTTCTGCTGTTTTTCCTCTGCTCGAAGATTTCTTGGTTCCACCAATAGGGTCCTTTTTACCCCTTACAATATGTGGTGATAAGATCTACTGCTTTTCTATTTTTGACGATGAGTCTAGCTCACCGAGAGAAGCAAATGTTGTGCCTAAAGGAGGCGCTTCATCAGTTCTTAGCGGTAAGCTCGACCTACCGTGAAAAGCGTTTTTTAGGAGAATAGAGGATAGGACTTTTTATAAAGGCTCCAGTCCGTACGTCCCCTATTCCTGTAAGCCACCCTAGGCGGTGTGCAGCGTAACAGTGATATACATATGATCAGAGTAGGAGTTTTCGTTGGAAACTCTCCAATTTTTTACAAGGTCAGAGACTCACCCCTTGTGCTAATGTCGGTAGAGCCCCAAGCAGTGTGATTTGCATTGGCATCGGCCCCGATTATTATCGGGAAACCCTTTAATGTGGTGCCTCCCGTACCGGTTGCAGAGCCGGTCCTGCACAGAAATTGGGCGATCGTGCGCAAGATAAGCGGACCTCATCCAGAATGTTCGATCCTGTAGCTAGAGGCTAATGCAGGTATAAAGTCCTCGCGCCTAAAAAGATAGATAGTAGAATAAATACTAGAGTTTCTTTATTAGAATGCACGATCTGATTCTACCTGTCACGTGCGGTGTCACCAGCTGGTAGTCCTTAGATGAGAGCCCACAGACTTTGCTGCCAACGACCCAAGGCTCCTGGACTGAGAACGACGTCTCATATGTTGTGCTGAGGTGTAGATTAGTGCAGCCGAGCCTGCCTTAGAGTGGTGCAGGTTTATTTGCAGTACCTCCGCGTCCGTTAAAGGTCGGCTTCAGCATCGACGTCCATCCTCGGCTGATCCGCATTGTCGGATAACTCCTATACGATAGTATCGACGAATCGGCACCCGACGGATCGATTCCAGCAGAAGTTGCTCGTCGCATGCTAGTATAAGAACTGGTTCGCCATCTCAGATACCGAGAGTGTATCTCTCTTGGCATCCGGAGCGCTGCGTGCCAGTTCGATATCGGCCCCATGTCCCACTCAAGGTGTTGCACGGGTCCTCGAGATTCGTTGTGGCGGTTGCGAGCTCGCTCGAGGCGGTGTCCCCCAATCACACAGATTTTCCAGCGTGGTGGCGGTTCCTTTCACCTCAGGGCCAGGGGCAGCAGATCCACTCAAAGTGTTTCTGTCTATCTTCCATCCCTGAGGTAGGCTCAACACCGTCCAGGTCTTCTTGTGTACTATCCCTTCGAACCTTCAACGTGATGGAGTAGAAGCCGTAGCTTAAAACTCCACCACATTCGTCAAACCAAGGGAGAGAAGCCTCGTTTATGATTTAAACCAACATAACGCTGCTTCTCCCTTGCTCTCGCTCAGCCCGGACTATCTCCAATCACTCGAAGGTAGCCCCTTATTTGATTCCGCGATGGTATCCAAAATCTCACCAGGATCTGCAATGCCGTCTGGGACCCAGGCCCAAGTTCTCGTGTCTGTTCGAAATTTCTTCCAAACTGAACGCATCCAAGCTGGCCCACATGCACACAGGTGTCCCAAGCGAAGCTATGGCGAATTTGTAGAGCTTGCACGAGCACTAGTCGGCGAGCTTGACCCTACCTTGGTACCGGCCGGTATCACGGATAGTGGGAGTCGGCCCCGGATACTTGGTCATGATGTCCTTAACTATCCTGTCCTTAACTTAACCGGCCTTCGTTAAGGACATCCCTCCAGTTATCTGGGTCATGTTCCCACTCCGGGTGACCGCGATTCAGAACCGCCAGCGTAATGTTGTCCCTTAGCCACCTCGCTGAAGGTTTTGGTCAGTTCAGGGGGAGTAGAGGCCGAGGGCCTGTGCCTTTTGGGAACGCTCGAGGCATTTCCCATAAACCTTTGTGTCTTAAAGGCCGGAATATTCGGGTCAGAGGGGTTGTTTGGTGGCAAAAGAAGTAGTCTCAGTACCTTGGGGGTACTGTTATTGCTGCTCTTCTTGGCAGCAATAATCTTCCTGACCCAGGCCAGAGAACTTTATGCTCTGCCGTCAACTTTTCGCTGGGAGAGCTGCCAAATCTCTCAACGATTTTGGCGGCGTTGCGGATGTTCCGCTGGTTGCGGACCGAAATAGGGATTCGCTTATTTGCCTTGGAACATTCAAGGGGTTCAGCCGGCTGGTGAGATAGATTCGCAGCGATAGAGGTAGTACTGTGTCCGTGTAGGGACTTAGTGTCTGCTTCCCAATTGCTGGCGAGAGTTACCTGTTACTCGGGCGGTGGGACGAGCCTCCTGTGCTTGCTCAGTCGGACGCTGCTTACCATCTGTGGGGCTAGCTTTGGCGGCTGCCGCAGTATTGGACTTGCACTCAAGGGTTTAGTCCTTCCACTAACTTGCACAGGTGGCCGAAGAGTATTTTGGCGCCGTGGAGGCCTGGTCGGCGCCGTCTGTGCGGTTCCCGACGGATTGGGTACTTTTTCTAACCGCCTAATATTTTGAGTAACAACGCTGCTCGAACTTATAGCGGGATGGACAATCAAAATCTTGTTGAATAGTGTTAATGAGAACCTTAATTTGTAATGGATTTAAGAATCTTTCTCAGCTTTCTTATGTTTGTAAATTATGTGTTTTAGAACGGCTTCTATAGGATATTTCTGAACAATGATTTACGTCGCGTATTCAAATAAAACAGCCCTTGTTACTGTAGACTTTTTGATTGTTTTTACCACGTTTTTGTAAGCTTAATGTTTTTGAGAAACTTATTAAACACGTACATTACGTATTTATTTTGCTTGATTGGTATTCACAGAATGGAATTTTTTTGTTTACTCAACCCACTTAACCTTGAGTAAAATTTTTTCCGTTGAAGAGCTTAATTAAAATTTCAATGCCCTTCAATGATGAAAAGATATACAAAATATTTTATACAGCTTTTTAAAATGGCATTTCTGTTGAAAATTTCTTATTGTATTAGCTTTATATTTTTTGTGACAAAGAACAAAGCGTACACTTAATTAGTTACATAGTTCTCCAAACGGCTGCTGCTGTTGTTGATTTCACTTTCTAATATTTGTTCCAAATATGGGCCAAATCAGACCACACAAATACGATTTTTTATATATCCTCGATCCTTGCGCCACCTAGTGGCTATTTTTTCATAGGTTGCTTTCTATTCTTGTATGTATTATGTGTTCCAAATATGAGCTCAAATCGGATAACAAATACGATTTTTTGTGATATCTCGATTTCGCGCGCCACCCTAGCGGCGATTTTTCATAGGTCGTTTTCTTCGTGTGATGTATTATGTGTTTCCAAATATGAACCAATCCGGACTGCAAATACGAATAAATATTTCGATCCATGCGCCACCTATGCGGAGTTTGTTTTCTTATTATTGCATTGTCACCGGCGTTCTCAACCATATCCAAGTTTCAAGCTTATAGCTTATCGGGAAGTACTTAAATTTCAATTACAAAATACGAATCAACAATATTCACCCTATCTCCGCTTGGCTGGTTCGCCCTATGCTTGGTTGATATGGCATTGTGGTGTTCTGGAGCCGCTCGTGATTTGAGTTTCAAAACTTTTTTTTTTTCTGTTTCACATCAAAACACCATCGTGTCCCTTCGCCACCTCCCTCTCATTCCTCTCCCCCCTACTTTTCCTTCCTTCCTCTCTACACCCTTCACTTGTCTCCCGATCACGGAGGGGACAAAAATTATATAAATTTATTTATATAACTGGGGTGATACTCCGAATACTTATCTCTTTTTTAATCCCCCCCAGATCATTTAGGGGAAAAGGCTCAGAGATTATATAATGGTTGATTGAATATAGTTGGAACTTGAGGGAGGAATTGGAAGTTTTATATACTATTCATTCAGGGGTTTGAGTTAATAAATTTTTTTTTTTTTATTTCATTGCACTGGGCAAAGAGTGGCCGCATGAAGAGGTAGAAAGGGAATAATTCATCGATGTGATACACGGGTGAAGTGGAATTAAAAATAAGAGGTAGGATAAATTATTACAACGTGTGGAAATAATGGAATAGGAGATTAGGCATAAGAGCCCCAAGTTCTTGGATCGTGAGAAAAGTACCGGGAAAAAGAAAAAAGAAAGAAGAAAAAAAAAGATATGGCAAAAATATAATATGCCTCAATATAACGAGAGAAAAAAATGACATATACGAGAAAAGAAAAAAGAACGCAGAAAGGGAAGTAGAAAAAAGAAACAAAAGAGCGTCACAAAATGAGTAAAAAATTGAAAGTTGTAAACCAAACACAGAAATACTATTCACAATCGTATTTAGCTGCGCACCAGGCCGTGGGTTAGAAGAAGAAAAGGAAACCGCGCTGGCCTTCGTCCGGTTCCAGCACGCGCCTCTCAGCTTTCGTCAGGGCTTGTCCTTGTTGTTGGCGCTTTTTGCTTGTGTGGGGCTGCTGTTTTGGTTTGCGCGGGGCTGTTGCTTCTGTTTGTTGTTTTTGTGTTCTGTGGCTTTCGTGTTTGGTTTTTGTTGCCCGACGCGCGTTGTTTTTTGGTTGTTGTGTTTTGCTTTGTTTTTGGTTTTGTCTTTTGTTGGTTTTCTGCTGTCGGGCCCGCTATCGTTTTTGCCTGTGACCAATCTGCCTTGTGCTGCTTTGGCGCGTTGTTTCGTGTTGGTTCCTTTTGCGTGGCACCGTGTGTTGGTGTGTTGCACCGCCAGACTTTCTAGTTTGCTTCTTTTGGTGTGCGTGCACGTGCTTCTGACTGTGTGGCACTTCCTTCTCTGTGGTTGGCGGTAGTGTTGATTTTTGGGCGTTTTGCCAGTGGTTTGGTCAGCGGTGCACTTTGGTTTTGTGCCTGTTGTTGCTGTGATTTTTGTTTGCGTTTGTTCTTTTGTTCTTGGTTCTTTTTTTGACCTGACTCGTTG
>JARSSU010033122.1:0-30472 GCA_029619165.1 Eurosta solidaginis
TTCTCATTTCTACACTAACAACACAATTGAGACGTTTTAAGGCGGTGTTAAGCTCATGAATTCTTAAATATAAGTATAAACTGAACACACCATTAAACAAACATACATAAAATGTAGTTCATTAAAAACAAACAAGCCAGGTTGTATTTCGATAGGGTTTTTTGACATTAGGCCGTTTTTTCTTTATTTTGTCTGACAAATGAAAATTTTCTTTTTAGTTTCAAAATTTTGTGCATAAAAACACAACTAAATTCAAAGTGTAAATTGCGAGTGCAAATGAGTTTTCAATAAGTGTACATTTTTCAGTTTTTCATAGTTAAGGAATTGACCTTCAGATTCTTGTGTTACACAAATATAGTGAATTTGTGTACAGAAATTCAAATTAAAAAGTTTTCACAATAATTTGAAAAACTCTACGTTTTCTCTGCTTTTTACACTTAAAGGAGTAACCCCCGTAATAATTAAACTTTTAATGAAAATCAATAACTCAGTTCAGACACTTTTCGCCATGATATAAAATTAAAATTGTTTTTGTTTTTTTATCGGCCTATTGATAAATCATTCAAGGTTCGAATCGAGCTCAAGGCCAGAACAATAATTTTTTCTAATGATAATTATTGTTATTTTTTAATTTTTCTAAATTTGAAAAATTGAATTTTGTTTTTGGAATAGTAAGTAGAAAACTTTCCAGACAACCTGCCATAGCTGCGCAGATAGATCCATTTCGAAGGGTGCTAAGCCTTCATCATCAGTACGCTTTAGGCATGCTGCGCTAACCATTTAGCTATACAGCGGTGGTTTGTTTGACTGGCAAATTTGCTACTTCTATTCCTTTTTACCAACTATATTTATTCAGTGTTGCGCCATCTGGTGCAAAGCACTGATAATGCTGGATTTTTGTTTATTGTCAATTACTTTGTTTGACATTCCCAAGTGCTCATGGTTTATTAACAATTGTTTTTGTTTTTATCGGCCTATTGATAAATCATTCAAGGTTCGAATCGAGCTCAAGGCCAGAACAATAATTTTTTCTAATGATAATTATTGTTATTTTTTAATTTTTCTAAATTTGAAAAATTGAATTTTGTTTTTGGAATAGTAAGTAGAAAACTTTCCAGACAACCTGCCATAGCTGCGCAGATAGATCCATTTCGAAGGGTGCTAAGCCTTCATCATCAGTACGCTTTAGGCATGCTGCGCTAACCATTTAGCTATACAGCGGTGGTTTGTTTGACTGGCAAATTTGCTACTTCTATTCCTTTTTACCAACTATATTTATTCAGTGTTGCGCCATCTGGTGCAAAGCACTGATAATGCTGGATTTTTGTTTATTGTCAATTACTTTGTTTGACATTCCCAAGTGCTCATGGTTTATTAACAATTGTTTTTGTTTTTATCGGCCTATTGATAAATCATTCAAGGTTCGAATCGAGCTCAAGGCCAGAACAATAATTTTTTCTAATGATAATTATTGTTATTTTTTAATTTTTCTAAATTTGAAAAATTGAATTTTGTTTTTGGAATAGTAAGTAGAAAACTTTCCAGACAACCTGCCATAGCTGCGCAGATAGATCCATTTCGAAGGGTGCTAAGCCTTCATCATCAGTACGCTTTAGGCATGCTGCGCTAACCATTTAGCTATACAGCGGTGGTTTGTTTGACTGGCAAATTTGCTACTTCTATTCCTTTTTACCAACTATATTTATTCAGTGTTGCGCCATCTGGTGCAAAGCACTGATAATGCTGGATTTTTGTTTATTGTCAATTACTTTGTTTGACATTCCCAAGTGCTCATGGTTTATTAACAATTGTTTTTGTTTTTATCGGCCTATTGATAAATCATTCAAGGTTCGAATCGAGCTCAAGGCCAGAACAATAATTTTTTCTAATGATAATTATTGTTATTTTTTAATTTTTCTAAATTTGAAAAATTGAATTTTGTTTTTGGAATAGTAAGTAGAAAACTTTCCAGACAACCTGCCATAGCTGCGCAGATAGATCCATTTCGAAGGGTGCTAAGCCTTCATCATCAGTACGCTTTAGGCATGCTGCGCTAACCATTTAGCTATACAGCGGTGGTTTGTTTGACTGGCAAATTTGCTACTTCTATTCCTTTTTACCAACTATATTTATTCAGTGTTGCGCCATCTGGTGCAAAGCACTGATAATGCTGGATTTTTGTTTATTGTCAATTACTTTGTTTGACATTCCCAAGTGCTCATGGTTTATTAACAATTGTTTTTGTTTTTATCGGCCTATTGATAAATCATTCAAGGTTCGAATCGAGCTCAAGGCCAGAACAATAATTTTTTCTAATGATAATTATTGTTATTTTTTAATTTTTCTAAATTTGAAAAATTGAATTTTGTTTTTGGAATAGTAAGTAGAAAACTTTCCAGACAACCTGCCATAGCTGCGCAGATAGATCCATTTCGAAGGGTGCTAAGCCTTCATCATCAGTACGCTTTAGGCATGCTGCGCTAACCATTTAGCTATACAGCGGTGGTTTGTTTGACTGGCAAATTTGCTACTTCTATTCCTTTTTACCAACTATATTTATTCAGTGTTGCGCCATCTGGTGCAAAGCACTGATAATGCTGGATTTTTGTTTATTGTCAATTACTTTGTTTGACATTCCCAAGTGCTCATGGTTTATTAACAATTGTTTTTGTTTTTATCGGCCTATTGATAAATCATTCAAGGTTCGAATCGAGCTCAAGGCCAGAACAATAATTTTTTCTAATGATAATTATTGTTATTTTTTAATTTTTCTAAATTTGAAAAATTGAATTTTGTTTTTGGAATAGTAAGTAGAAAACTTTCCAGACAACCTGCCATAGCTGCGCAGATAGATCCATTTCGAAGGGTGCTAAGCCTTCATCATCAGTACGCTTTAGGCATGCTGCGCTAACCATTTAGCTATACAGCGGTGGTTTGTTTGACTGGCAAATTTGCTACTTCTATTCCTTTTTACCAACTATATTTATTCAGTGTTGCGCCATCTGGTGCAAAGCACTGATAATGCTGGATTTTTGTTTATTGTCAATTACTTTGTTTGACATTCCCAAGTGCTCATGGTTTATTAACAATTGTTTTTGTTTTTATCGGCCTATTGATAAATCATTCAAGGTTCGAATCGAGCTCAAGGCCAGAACAATAATTTTTTCTAATGATAATTATTGTTATTTTTTAATTTTTCTAAATTTGAAAAATTGAATTTTGTTTTTGGAATAGTAAGTAGAAAACTTTCCAGACAACCTGCCATAGCTGCGCAGATAGATCCATTTCGAAGGGTGCTAAGCCTTCATCATCAGTACGCTTTAGGCATGCTGCGCTAACCATTTAGCTATACAGCGGTGGTTTGTTTGACTGGCAAATTTGCTACTTCTATTCCTTTTTACCAACTATATTTATTCAGTGTTGCGCCATCTGGTGCAAAGCACTGATAATGCTGGATTTTTGTTTATTGTCAATTACTTTGTTTGACATTCCCAAGTGCTCATGGTTTATTAACAATTGTTTTTGTTTTTATCGGCCTATTGATAAATCATTCAAGGTTCGAATCGAGCTCAAGGCCAGAACAATAATTTTTTCTAATGATAATTATTGTTATTTTTTAATTTTTCTAAATTTGAAAAATTGAATTTTGTTTTTGGAATAGTAAGTAGAAAACTTTTCAGACAACCTGCCATAGCTGCGCAGATAGATCCATTTCGAAGGGTGCTAAGCCTTCATCATCAGTACGCTTTAGGCATGCTGCGCTAACCATTTAGCTATACAGCGGTGGTTTGTTTGACTGGCAAATTTGCTACAAAAACAATTGTTAATAAACCATGAGCACTTGGGAATGTCAAACAAAGTAATTGACAATAAACAAAAATCCAGCATTATCAGTGCTTTGCACCAGATGGCGCAACACTGAATAAATATAGTTGGTAAAAAGGAATAGAAGTAGCAAATTTGCCAGTCAAACAAACCACCGCTGTATAGCTAAATGGTTAGCGCAGCATGCCTAAAGCGTACTGATGATGAAGGCTTAGCACCCTTCGAAATGGATCTATCTGCGCAGCTATGGCAGGTTGTCTGAAAATTTTCTACTTACTATTCCAAAAACAAAATTCAATTTTTCAAATTTAGAAAAATTAAAAAATAACAATAATTATCATTAGAAAAAAATTATTGTTCTGGCCTTGAGCTCGATTCGAACCTTGAATGATTTATCAATAGGCCGATAAAAACAAAAACAATTGTTAATAAACCATGAGCACTTGGGAATGTCAAACAAAGTAATTGACAATAAACAAAAATCCAGCATTATCAGTGCTTTGCACCAGATGGCGCAACACTGAATAAATATAGTTGGTAAAAAGGAATAGAAGTAGCAAATTTGCCAGTCAAACAAACCACCGCTGTATAGCTAAATGGTTAGCGCAGCATGCCTAAAGCGTACTGATGATGAAGGCTTAGCACCCTTCGAAATGGATCTATCTGCGCAGCTATGGCAGGTTGTCTGAAAAATTTTCTACTTACTATTCCAAAAACAAAATTCAATTTTTCAAATTTAGAAAAATTAAAAAATAACAATAATTATCATTAGAAAAAAATTATTGTTCTGGCCTTGAGCTCGATTCGAACCTTGAATGATTTATCAATAGGCCGATAAAAACAAAAACAATTGTTAATAAACCATGAGCACTTGGGAATGTCAAACAAAGTAATTGACAATAAACAAAAATCCAGCATTATCAGTGCTTTGCACCAGATGGCGCAACACTGAATAAATATAGTTGGTAAAAAGGAATAGAAGTAGCAAATTTGCCAGTCAAACAAACCACCGCTGTATAGCTAAATGGTTAGCGCAGCATGCCTAAAGCGTACTGATGATGAAGGCTTAGCACCCTTCGAAATGGATCTATCTGCGCAGCTATGGCAGGTTGTCTGAAAAATTTTCTACTTACTATTCCAAAAACAAAATTCAATTTTTCAAATTTAGAAAAATTAAAAAATAACAATAATTATCATTAGAAAAAAATTATTGTTCTGGCCTTGAGCTCGATTCGAACCTTGAATGATTTATCAATAGGCCGATAAAAACAAAAACAATTGTTAATAAACCATGAGCACTTGGGAATGTCAAACAAAGTAATTGACAATAAACAAAAATCCAGCATTATCAGTGCTTTGCACCAGATGGCGCAACACTGAATAAATATAGTTGGTAAAAAGGAATAGAAGTAGCAAATTTGCCAGTCAAACAAACCACCGCTGTATAGCTAAATGGTTAGCGCAGCATGCCTAAAGCGTACTGATGATGAAGGCTTAGCACCCTTCGAAATGGATCTATCTGCGCAGCTATGGCAGGTTGTCTGGAAAATTTTCTACTTACTATTCCAAAAACAAAATTCAATTTTTCAAATTTAGAAAAATTAAAAAATAACAATAATTATCATTAGAAAAAAATTATTGTTCTGGCCTTGAGCTCGATTCGAACCTTGAATGATAAAATTAAAATAATGTGGAACAGGAGCAACACTTTTGTGACTACATAAACCCTGTTTCATTCTTTTACGTCTCTGCACAGAACCCTAATTGACCGTTTTCAACCGAAACAACAATGGCAACCCAGATTTTCCCGTTATGCTCACTTAAGCGAGTGCCTGTCAGAAACAAGTCAACACACTTGTACTTGTACACTATGCGTTTCCCCACAACTCAACCGCGTGCTATAAAAGGACGCTATTCATGCGGTTGAGAACAAAATGGCGTATAGTGAGGGAATCGAATTGACAAAAAATTATTAAAAATAGTTGAAAAACTTAAAAATTTATCGTACTTGGAGTAAACCATTAAATCTAAATATAATTCATCGTACTTGGAGTAAACTATTAAATCTAAATATATAATAATCTTAATTACGCAGAAAACTACGCACATGGTTCTGGCCTTAGTGTATTACCTGTGTGTTGGTGGAGCAACTGTACAACAATTTAAAGACATTAAAATTTGAATATATAACATGGTGTTATGGATTAACACAAATGGAGGTATAACCTGGTGTTTTATAAGCTTAAGCTTTAACCAAGAAACTAATAATCCAAAAAAAAAGTTTACTATATAGTTTGGCAGCTTAAATAGAGCTTATGTTGCGATTGAATGGAAGGCAGTGGACTAGGCAGTCGGATGTCATATAATGAAGGAATTGATGTTCGGAGTTTTTTGAAATTTTGTCCGAAATTCTGAATCACAAAAGGGAGTGTAGTTAAGTACGAAAATGAAAACATGTAGCTAGGTTTTGCTCCTTTTTAGCAGGAGATTTTCATTTAAAAATGTAATATATAAACCAATGTTCCTTCTATTACTCATTTTATCTATGAAGCTTTACATGCACTTTATAAAAACGTGCTTTTTATTTTTACGAACTTATTCCTCAATGAAAATAAATGAAACGTATTAATGTAAGCATTAATCATGTTTCTAATTCTTAAATGTTCTTCTTAAATATTATAAATGTGTTAAAAGTAGCAGGACTAAAATAATATTGACAAATCTGATATTTCAAACTAATTTTATATAATAAAATGATTTCATAAATTGCATGCATTTTATACATATGCATTATATTTTAAATTTTCTCTAACTATTCGTTTTGTGCTGACTAAATTTTGCTTATGCATAACTTTCTTTGGCTATATAAGCTAACAATTCCAGGGGCTGTTTTCACCATCTTCGGTGAACGCTAACAAACACTTTATTTGAAAGAAATCGTTCAGTGACTCGTCAAATAAGGGTTACTTTAAAATAACGGACGTTAAAAGTTCCCCTGTCACATGAGGAAAAGTGAAACCGTTGATCTATTATGCCTTCATCAGATTACGTCGCGTTCCAGGAGGATATGTCCCACCGTCTCTCCTGATCGATCACGAAATCGACATGAATTCAAAATTATGTTTTTTATTTAGTTGAACGACGATAGAAAATCGTTTTTTTTTCTAAAATACGAGAAACTTCAAGAAGAACGTAAGTTTTTATTATTTGTGTGTTGCATTGACGTTGGCGTTGCGATGCTTATGGATGGAAGCAATTAAAGCACATGTGTTGAAAGTCTGATGTAGGCGCAACGCAAGTGTCAAAACGACGCAAAAGTCACCTTAAGCGTATTTCCTTTAGGTATTATTTATTAATATTAATTAAAAATGTTAGATCTCCTAAAAAGTTGAACTTAGGCAAGATACACAAGAGGCGTAGCTTCGTAGACGCCTGCAAAATATGGCATGCAGCTAAGATCTCTCTACACCTCAAGATTGCTTATGCTGTGCCTAATACGCGTCTATGAAGCTACGCTTCGTTTCCATCTTCTCTTAAATTATATTTCAAAGACATTTTTTAGCTTTAAACTTTGTTCATAATATTCATGTACATGTCTACTACTATGGCAGTCGCTTGCATACTACTATTTCAATATTTAAAAAAAATTAAGTTCGGAAAAATGCAACCTTACCACGTGCATTCCCAAACACAGTTGCCACACAATATTGTCATTTGGGACCAAAATTTATCGAAAAAGGACCAGACCTCAAAAAACAGAACCAAATTTTAGTTTTATTTTATTGGTATACAAACAATTCGGCAAGTTACTAGAGTATCGTATTTGTTGTAAAAAGCGAAAATTGTAGGATGTTTCAGGGGTTTCCTAAATAAAATTTTAATAAAGGAGACATTTGGCTTTAGTTCAAACTGCACAAACAAAAATAAAGTGTACCTTTAGGTATCACATTTTCAAATTTTTAGGATAAGACTATGTCTTTCACTAATCTAACGTTGTGAACCTAGTTTTGCTTGATTGCAATGATATAAAATGTATAGCGCAGTTAGGTTTTAGTAAGGAACGGTTAAAAAATTTGCGTTTTTGCAAACTCAATAAATCGTAAATGAAACTAAGCAATTGTTTTAATGCCATTTTTATAGATGCTTTAATTTTCACTCACAGTTTAAACTTCATACCAGAGCCTAGATTCATTTAGTGTGAGTTTTGAACTTAGACTAAAAATGAAGCGTCTTAAAAGGTCTTCAACTGTATAATAATTGAATACCAATCGAAATATCTAAACACTAAAACAAGTCTTTTTCTGATAAGTGCGTTGTTTCATCAAAAAGTAATGACAAAGTGTTTGTCCGAACATTCAATACTTCATTTTTAATGCCTCGCCTAAATTATCTCCCAAGTGCATTTTATTGATAGAGCAATTTTCGTGGTAAGAATTCCATTGGAGTAAATTGAAAATTATATGTGGGTAATAGATTTGTGGCAATTTTTTTAGCAGTGTTTTGAATTTTTGTTTCAGTGAAAAAGAAATAAAAGTACCAAAACCGTGCCGAAAAAGAACCAAAATTGGAAAAAGGGACCGTCGGACCATATAGGGGCGGAAGGGAATGGACCGAAGTGGCAACCGTGTTCTCAATGAAAGCTTCCATATCAAATACATATACATATAAGTCTTCGACGTTACCGAAGAGGATAAATACAATAAGAGCCGTCACTCGTTATTTTTTTGGCATTTACTCGATGTATACTGAGAGGTAGTCGCTACTTTTTTTTTGGGCGAGATGTTTATAAATGTCTTCTATACATTTTCGTGGGGTATTTGTGTTTATTTTTTGACTGTATTTAATTAATTTATTTAATTCTCTTTCCAAAGATCACAGTTGCACAAGGGGCCTGCACGGCATTGATAAATGCAGACAATTAAAGATGTCCCTCTCAGAAAACATTCGGCATCAATTTTTTCAATTTCCAGCGAGATACTCGCCACAAAATTACGAGTGACGGCTCTTATTGTATTTATCCTCTTTGACGTTACGAAATACATTGTCGCGTTGTGAGGCTAAGTATTTTTGCATAAAAGCTTTTTGACTACCACAATACTACAGATTAAGTATAAAATTTCACAAAAATAATACATTTTTTCGAAAATCACACGGAATATCCGCAGTCATTGTTTACGAATTTAGAAACAATAGGGGGACTCATGTAACCTTATAAAGTGTGTAAACGTATAAATTTATCTAGTGCGTAAACGAGCTGTAAAATTTTGTATGAAAAATCATTTACACAATTTGTGTAAATTTACGCGCACATTTCATTGTGTAAACGCAGTAAACTCAAAGGAATGCAAACCTTGCAGACATTACAGAAGGCATTTTCATCAGAAATCTCCAACATCAGCAAGTCCTTTATAAGTATATCTTAGTAAAGACGTTTTAGTTTTGATTTTTTACTTAATCTTGGTATTTTTTAATTTGTATAACAATCAAAAATGGTTTTTGTTTGCAATTATACAGCTGATAAACAATTAAGTTTATCAAGAATATTACTATGTGCGTTCATATAACAGCGTGTGTAAATTGATATAATTTTACACCTTATAAGTTTATATGCTTTCATGAGTCCCCCTAATGAGAATGGCAAATACGAACGTGTATGAAATGTAATGTAAAAACGTATATGCAACCATGTATTTATATGCACGAAAATGCTTTAAAAACGCATGAAATTGTTAAAATAAAGTTCAAAAATAAATGATAAAGACTTTAATATAAATGAAAAGATTCTTTTAATAACGACAAAAACGCCTTATATATTCTATATATATCAATTGGTAAGGATTATCTCACTTTAAAATTTAAGCTAAATAATCTAAAGTTTTTTTTGAAACTGAGTCGAGAACTGTGCGTGTGAATGTGCGAATTTCACCGATTAGCTGTTAGTTGCGCCACTTGGTAAAATTTACTATGTGCTAGATAAACATAGGACTTTTTTAGAATGGACAAGACTAATACGAATCGCCAAGGATGGGGTGCGGAAGAAGAGCGCTTTTGATGGAAATCCGTCAAATCAATCTTCAGCACTTTAAGGCGGCTTCCGCAAATTTGTTGCTCTGCCTTGAAAAAGGCGGAGTGAATATAGTCCTTGTCCAGGAGCCGTGGCTGAGTAGTAACGGCAGTAAGATTTCTGGATTAAGGACTGGAAAATTCAACACCTTGGTGCATGGGGAGGCAAGTAGGCCTAGATCCTGTGAGCTTGTTAAAAAAGAGATTAAAGCTTTTATTCTCTCTAATTTCAGCAATGCTGACGTAACCACGGTCTGCCTCGAGCGAGGAAGTAATGAAATGTGGGTGGTCTCAGCGTACATGCCCCACGGAGACGTAGAGGGACCACCACCTGCGATACTGGGTGTAATCACCGCTGCAGCAAGGCGGAGAGGTGTTGGCGTGATCATCGGTGCCGATGCTAATGCCCATCATAGCATTTGGGGAAGCTCGGATACCAACACTAGAGGTGAGTCTTTATTTACTTTTATTGTAGATGAGGGACTTTGTATATGTAATAGGGGGAATGACCCGACTTTTATTACTGCGGTAAGGGAGGAGGTCCTGGACCTCACCCTGGTTAGTAGAGAACTGGAAGGTCGAATATCTGGATGGAGGATTCTCAACGAGCAATCCTTCTCTGATCACCGATATATTCAGTTCTCAGTTAACGAGGAACGCCCCGGTAAAATATCTTTTAGGAACCCTAAAAGTACTAACTGGGACTTGTATTGTAGGAAGCTGGGAGAGCTACTGCCTGCGGGGCATATCATTAGTTCGGGCCTGTCCGAATCTGAGATGGACGTTCTGGTGGAAAACTTCACCTCGGCAAGCAATAGCGCCTTTCAGCTGTCCTGCCCATTGAAAACTTACAGGGGGAAGGGCAAGCCGACCTGGTGGTCGGATTCTCTTGACGACCTAATAGCGTCCAGTCGGCGGCTCTTCAACAGAGCCAGGAGGAGTAAATTACCCTGTTGTTGTTGTTGTTGTTGTAGCGATTAGGTTACTCCGCGAAGGCTTTGGGGAGTGTTATCGATGTGATGGTCCTTTGTCGGATACAGATCCGATACGCTCCGGTAACACAGCACCATTAAGGTGCTGGCCCGACCATCTCGGGAACGATTTATATGGCCACATTGAACCTTCAGGCCATCCCTCCCTCCCCACCCCCAAGTTCCATGAGGAGCTTGGGGTCGCCAGAGCCTCGTCTGTTAGTGAAACGGGATTCGCCGCTCGAAGGTGAGGTTGACAATTGGGTTGGAGAAGCTATATATTGCGCTACACAACCCCTTGAATCCCAGTAAATTACCCAGTAAATTACCCTCGGACTGGGAGCTCTATAAGGTGAGTCTGGGGATTTATAAATATGAAATAAGGATAGCCAAGCGAGATGCGTGGCGAAGCTTCTGCGAAAACGTAGAAGGCTGCAATGAATCCGCGAGATTTACAAAAATACTCTCTAGGAACTCCGCTCCTCTGGGGTATCTGAGAGATGTTGGTGGGGACTGGTCGATGAGTAGCGAGGAGTCTCTAAGGCTTTTACTGGACAATCATTTTCCCGATGTTCCAGTTGCGCAGGGATCTTCGCCTGCATGGTCGGCGGTCGTTGGCCATGCAGAAGTGCCTGCCATTCCAATACGGGAAAGTCAAATAACTTGGACTATAGGGTCGTTCAAGCCCTATAAGTCTCCGGGCCCGGATGGAATCATTCCTGCGCAGCTTCAAAGGTCTTTGGGGATTTTCTGCCGCTGGTTGGCCATCATATATACTATCTGCCTCAGGCTTAACTATATCTCGAAGTCTTGGCACACGGTTAGGGTTATTTTTATTCCGAAGGCGGCAGAAGCTCTCATGTATCACCTAAGGATTTCAGGCCAATCAGTCTCTCGTCGTTTCTTCTTAAGACGTTTGAGCGGTTGGTTGACCTGTACCTACGGGAAATGATACCTCGGGGGTTACTGTCTGCTTCACAGCATGCGTACTGCAAGGGCAGATCGACTCCATTCGATTGTAGAGCAAATAGAGGGGTCCCTAGAACACAAGAGTATGCTCTGGGTGCCTTTCTAGACATCGAGGGAGCTTTTAACAATGTCTCACGCGGGGCAATCGAAAGAGCTCTGGTGGGTTTAGGAGATGTCGGACCTCTAACATCTGTGGTGGCGTCTCTCGCTTGGAGGACCACGCTTCTTTCATTAATGGTAGGGTTTTGAACCAAATTGAGGACAGCAAGATACATTCGAACTTGTTGATGTACTTGAGAATGCCGGTAACATCGCCGTATGCTTGCGCAGTCAAATTTGGCTTTTGGCTGAAAGACTATGAAGTGAGCTAGGTACATTTTTTTGAGGATGTCACATCGTTGTGGAGTGCTGCCGAAGAAAATAATTGCAGCCGTACAACATTCTGCAGCATCAACACCACATAAATTGATAGCGTTTTCTTTTCTGAAATAAATTGTTGCCTAAGTAAATGGTAATACTCTACCCCATCGGGTTAGGGGGTCAGAATATACCCGCGGTAGGTATGCCTGTCGTATGCGTAAGAGGGGACTAAAATATCAGATTCCAGGGGCTGTGTAGCGCAACCCTGCAGGTTGCCAGCGCAATATATAGCTTCCCCAAACCTAATTGTCAACCTCACCTATCCGCGGCGAATCCTGTTTCACTAACAGACGAGGCTCTGGCGACCCCAAGCTCGTCATGGATCTTGGGATGGGGAGGGAGGGGATGGCCTGAAGGTTTAATGTGGTCACATAAATCGTTCCCGAGATGGTCGGGCTAGCACCTTAAAGGTGCTGTGGTACCGGAGCGTACCGGATCTGTCTCCGGCAAAGGACCATCACATCGATAATACTCCTCAAAGCCTTCGGGGAGCAACCTTATCGCTACAACAACAACAACAACAACAATAGAGTTACTCCTACCCCAGAAAATGGTCAACATTTATAGTGCATACAAAGAACATTTCAACTCACCAAATTCACTCATATTAACAGAGTATATGTGGAACTTAAGAGCGAATTGAGAGTTTCACAAAGTTGCACTGCCACACCGCCATTTTATACAGGGTAAAAGTGTAACGCTTTTGCGTTGCGAGCAGGCAAGAATTTTCACAAAAGAACGAAATACCCCGTAAAGGCGTTGCCTGTTTTTTAGAATAGAACAACAACGCTTGCGTAACACTTTATCCAGAAAAGAAAACGCTATCATAGCTGCGGGTTGCACAAGGCGAGTAATCAGCATTCGAGTTTTTGTCGAGAATGTGACGTGCTCCGTTGTAAGCTCCTTTCATATTGACGCCGTTATCGTACCCTTGTGCACGACAATCTTCAATCATATATGGCAAATTAGATCAGCGATTTTCTGAGCAGGTTTTTTGGTTACAATTCACGAAAGCCAAAATCTGTTCTGGAATTGTAAATTTGTTGCTTTCGAATTGAAATGGAGTGAGCGCAAAATGAACGTAGTCAATGTGACTAGCATCAAGCATAGCATCAACGATAATAGCAAAATACTTAGCTTTCTTGCCTTGATCTAATATAGTTTCCCTCACATGCTTTGCACAAATTTCTATAAACTCGTTCTGAATGTCTGGGGAAAGATAGTGAACTTGTAAACGTTTGTGCTGCTATTGTGAAATCCTAACTTTCTCCAAATGATCTCTAAGTATCGGATCATAATGGCTTATGAGATCTTAGATGCCCAAAAATGTCCATCCTTTCGCTTTTTGAAAAAAAAATAGTGTCCAAAATTCAAATTTCTTTCCACTTTTGAGTTTCAGTGATTAGCTGTTCATTGATAAGTGTATCAATTGTAGCCTCCTTTCGAATTAGGTTTTGTAAAGATCGCCATTGAATATAACATTTAATGTGATCTTCAGTATTTTCGTGTGATGGCAGTTTAGCGTATAGCTTCTTCCATACCTGGAATTTTGAATATTCGCCAGGACAACAAATTTTAGGTCAATTTAAAGTATTGGTGCTTAACAGACGACATGGTAGGCAATAAAAAGCATTGCTACTGGCACTCCACACCAACCAGTGACGCTCCACTTTCTCTCCATTTGGCAAGATTCTGTTTAACAACGAGGTAGGAAATGCCTCGTCATGACAATCACGTGGAAAAATAACAGGGCACTTTTGATGACCTCGACGAATTATTTCGTTGACTTCTTCTTACTTACTTAATTGGCGCTTAACCGTCTAAACGGTTATGGCCGTCCAACAAGGCGCGCCACCCGCTCCTTCGCTCCGCCAACCGGCGCCAATTGGTCACACCAAGGGAGTTTAAATCGTTTTCCACCTGGTCCTTCCAACGGAGTGGGGGCCGCCCTCTACCTCTGCTTCCATAGGCGGGTTCCGATAGAAACACTTTCTTGGCCGGAGCATCATCTTTCATTCGCATAACATGGCCTAGCCAGCGCAGCCGCTGCGTTTTAATTCGCTGGACTATGTTGATGTCTGCGTATAGCTCGTACAGCTCATCATTAAATCTTCTTCGGTACTCGCCATCGCCAACGCGTAGAGGTCCATAAATCTTTCGAAGAACTTTTCTCTCGAACACTCCCAAAGCCGCTTCATCTGCTGTTGTCATGGTCCATGCTTCTGCCCCATATAGCAGGACGGGTACGATAAGTGACTTGTAGAGTATGATTTTCGTTCGCCGAGAGAGGACTTTACTTTTCAATTGCCTACCTAGTCCAAAGTAGCATTTATTGGCAAGATTGATTCTTCGCTGGATTTCAGTGCTGATGTTGTTGCTAGTGTTGATGCTGGTTCCCAAATAAACGAAGTCTTTTACTATTTCGAAATTATGGCTGCCAACAGTAGCGTGGTTGCCAAGGCGCATATGCGCTGACTCTTTGCTCGATGACAGCAGGTACTTCGTTTTGTCCTCATTCACCATCAAACCCATCTTTACCGCTTCTTTTCCAGCTTGGAGTAAGCAGAACTAACAGCGCGGGTGTTTAGGCCGATGATATCAATGTCATCAGCATATGCCAGTAATTGCACGCTTTTATAGTATATTGTTCCAGTGCGGTTAAGTTCTGCAGCTAGTATAATTTTCTCCAGCATCAAATTAAAGAAATCGCACGATAGGGGGTCACCCTGTCTGAAACCTCGTTTAGTTTCGAACGGCTCGGAGAGTGACGTGGGTTCCTTCCCAATTCCGACTGAGCTGGAATGGTGTTTGGCTACAACGTTCATTTTGCACAGCCGTATATACGGAGAAGTTTTGGCGGGTACCCGTGGAAAAACCCCAAAAATAACTAACCCGAGATGGCCCGCGGGTTATCGGAAGGCTACACGTTGAATACAGCCGGGGACAAAACAACGAATTTATTCCCTGGCTGCAAATCGTCCAAATAGGCCACGGTTCCGCATAACACCTGGATTATGGAGGGTTGGCAGATACATCAACAGTTCGTGGGTCACGAAATCCCGCCGCCCTCCTCTGAGGCGGAAAACGGAGAAAAAACGGGCCCCGTAGATGTCAGTCCTAAAACTCCGCTCATAGTCGGGCACGTATGGAGTTCGAGGTAAGCCCGCACACCACAAGACAATGGCTCAAGGTGGCACGTACCCTAGTGAGGGAACAAATGCATAATTCAGTACCAAATATACGATACGAAACAAAGGGATGAAATAATGGTAATTGGATTGGTTTATGACGCAAAATATAAACTTTGGAAAAATATACTTTGTTAAAATGGGTGTGAACATACCATATTAAGTAGAAGACAATGAAAAAGTTTACAAGGCGAAATCAACAGCCCTGGAATCTTGGCAGGAATACTGTTAGTGGTATTGCATATATAAATAATTAGTAGTACCCGACAGATGATTTCTGGATCACATGGTCCACATTTTGGTCGATATCGCGAAAAAACGCCTTCCCATATAATACTAAAGGCCACTCGCTTTAAAACCCTCATTAAATACCTTTAATTTGTATCCAATCGTACAACACATTCTGGAGTCACCCCTGGCCCACCCTAATGGCGATATCTCGAAAAAGCGTCCACCTATAGACCTAATGCCCTCTCCCTCTTAAAATGCTAAGTAACACCTTTCGTTTGATACCCATATCGTACAAACATTCTAGAGTCACCCCTGGCCCACCCTAATGGCGATATCTCAAAAAGGCGTGCACCTATAGACCTAATGCCCACTCCCTCTTAAAATGCTCAGTAACACTTTTCGTTTGATACCCATATCGTACAAACATTCTAGAGTCACCCCGGCCCACCCTAATGTCGATGTCTCGAAAGGCGTCCACCATAGACCTAATGCCCACTCCCTCTAATATGCTCAGTAACACCTTTCGTTTGATACCCATATCGTACAAACATTCTAGATTCACCCTGGCCCACCCTAATGGCGGTATCTCGAAAAGGCGTCCACCTATAGACCTAATGCCCACTCCCTCTTAAAATGCTCAGTAACACCTTTCGTTTAATACCCATATCGTACAAACATTCTAGAGTCACCCCTGGCCCACCCTAATGGCGATATCTCGAAAAGGCGTCCACCTATAGAACTAAGGATTACTCCCTTTTAAAATACTCATTACCACCTTTCATTTGATACCCATATCGTACAAACACATTCTAGAGTCACCCTGACCCACCCTAATGGCGATATCCGAAAAGGCGTCCACCTATAGACCTAATGCCCACTCCCTCTTAAATGCTCAGTAACACCTTTCGTTTGATACCTTAGTCCACCTTTATGGCGATATCTCGAAAAGGCGTCCACCTATAGAACTAAGGATTACTCCCTTTTAAAATACTCATTACCACTTTCATTTGATACCATATCGTACAAACACATTCTAGAGCCACCCCTGCCCACCCTAATGGCGATATCTCGAAAAGGCATCCACCTATAGACCTAATGCCCACTCCCTCTTAAAATGCTCAGTAACACCTTCGTTTGATACCCATAGCGTACAAACATTCTAGAGTCACCCTGGCCCACCCTAATGGCGATATCTCGAAAAGGCGTCCACCTATAGACCTAATGCCCACTCCCTCTTAAAATGCTCAGTAACACCTTTCGTTGATACACATATCGTACAAACACATTCTAGAGTCACCACTGGCCCACCCTAATGGCGATATCACGAAAAGGCGTCCACCTATAGAGCTAATGCCCACTCCCTCCTTAAATTCCTCAGTAACACCTTTCGTTTGATACCCATATCGTACAAACATTCTAGATTCACCCCTGGCCCACCCTAATGGCGATATCTCGAAAAGGCGTCCACCTATAGACCTAATGCCCACTCCCTCTTAAATGCTCAGTAACACCTTTCATTTGAATCCCATATCGTACAAACAAATTCTAGAGTCAGCCCTGGTCCACCTTTAGGCGATATCCTAAATGGCGTCCATCCATAGAACTATGGCCTACTCTCTCTAAAATACTCTTTAATACCTTCCATTTGATACATATGTCATACAACCACATTCCAGGGTTACCCTAGGTTCATTTTCCTACATGGTGATTTTCCTTATTTTGTCTCCATAGCTCTCAACTGAGTATGTAATGTTCGGTTACACCCGAAAATAGCCTTCCTTACTTGTTATATTATATTTATATTATACGATGTTGTTTTCTTGCTGAATGGTTTGATGAAAATCGAAAACCGCATTGAGTACCATCTAAATAATCCCCAATTAGCTAAAATTTTCAGTATTATGTTTCCTTAATGATTTATCAGCTTTCGCTGTGTCCCATATGTTTTTCGAAAAAGTTAATTTTGAATCACTCTAATGTGGATGTATTTATAAACATCATTGTAAATTTTTGATTTACTAAAATTTTGCCATTATTCAGTCGTAGTATACACAAATCGCGACTGTAGAAGAGAGAGCGGCGAAATCCAAATAGATTCGCTTGCTTATTTTGTGATTAGGGTTGCCTTGTCCCCATCAATGTTAGGGCGAATGCGGTAACTGCGGTGGTGGTTGTGATATTTTAAAGTGTTCCGCACATATGTCAGTTTTTCATTTGTCAGTTGGCGTTGATACCTACTATATTTTCGAATAGTCTTGTATGTTATGGGCCTTTTCTTTAATTTCAGTTATTAGTGCGAGAGCAATGGAAAATTAATATTTGCAACGAGAAAATTATTTTATTTCGAAAAGTGTGGTTTTGCTAGCGTGAGCGAAATGCAAAAATTTGTATCAAACTTTTTTAAACTGATAGCTATGCACCTATTGTATTTTATTTTGGAAACCCCATGGTGGAAGCGCAATGCATATGCGTAATGTGATAAGTGTTGGAAATTGGTGAATTTCTTCTATGTAAAAAAAAGGAAAAAAAAACAAAAACACGTTTATTTATTTAGTTACAAACCTACAAATCTTTGTATGCGTGAATTTAATCATGAACTTCTTGCCGGGGCCTATACACTTTTTTCGGGAGTCACATATTTATGTACGAGAATTTGTCAAATCAATTAAATTCAGTTCAGTGCAAATATAATATAAAAAGTGTGAAATTGAAGAGATGGTTTTTCATCCCGCAAAAAATTTGATGAAAAGCTCGAAAAATCTACGTCAACAATATGGAAACTCAGATCGCAATGGTGGCAGCATCAAGCGTGAAAAATCATCAAAGTATGAACACTGTTTGTATAGTGCATGAATGTATATACATACATATGTATGGATTTATGTATGTAGGGCAACGGAAAAGCTATTTATGATATGTTGCCTTTATAAGAGAAGTAACAAAAGACAAAATACACACTATCATCTCAGGAGAGTGTTCGAATAACTCACAGCCAGGCTTTAGCTTACTACTCTCCTCCCAAGAAAATTCCACAGATGTTTAGAAACTCAAGGAAAATATTAATATTTTAACATTTGAACTAAGTATCTGTTCAAGAAAATTAGAACGAAAAATTTTCTTGAACATTTCTTGAGCGTTTTTATATGAAATTTTCTATTCATTAGTAGCCAGTAAGTAGCCAGAGTCCGGATTACGTTTTACAAGCAGTGACTGAAAACCATTTTCACTCAAACTATAACTATGCAACTGCCAATTTATTTCTAAAAATTAAAATAAGTTATGGATATAACGAGTACTATTTGCTGCTATTTCACATGTGTCATTTACCAATCCACCATTTCAGATATAAAAAATGAGTTTTGATCATGGATCGTAAAACGTAATACTCCAACGGGCCCAGCTTTAATCTGTATGTCGTGTATTTTGTTAAATTAATATCATTACTTTTAACTTGTTTAAACGAGCTCTGATAAAGTGATAACATTGAAGATAAAATGCTTCTAATAGGCCTCTTAATAAAATCACATGTATGTAAATAACAGCAATTTTTATATTCAACCATAAATTTATCTGAAAATGAGCCTCAAAAGACATTTACTCTAACACTTGAACTTAATTTAGAGCTACATAATTTGTAATATTAAAATAATATTACTTATTTGCTATGGAATTTATTGAAACGTAAACTAAATGTTGACCTCCTAACCTAGTTATGCCAGAAGTACACCTAACCAACAGCAAGGAAAATTCGCACTGCAAAGCTCGGAAACTACTCAAGCGATTTTGATCAAATTCGGTAGGCGCCAGCATTTGGGCCAACTAACATTACTGAATAATTTATTACTTTTAATTTTTTTTGTTCTATCACCATTGTGATAGCCAAATGATGAGTTTGGGGCTTAGTAGCACTCGAAATATACAACCATCTGTACAACCAACTTTGCCAGTTGACTAACAATTTTTCTTCTTCCATTAAAACAATTGCTTAATTACAAAAATTTACATCATAACAATAGTGACTAATAATCTAATAATCTAATATAAATGGAAACTTTTCTTATATGCAGTTCTAAAGATCATATAATTTTATATAAACAATTCAAATTTTAATATGGAAACGATTACCGCTGTTTTTTTGAAATTTTTTTCCGATGAAAATACGACTCCCCTTGCGAATAAGTATGCATATTTAAAGCTGATTTCATTGCAGAATAAATAGTGCAACAGTGCATTTTCATCTTTATGAAATTTTCTAAAATGGACGCAAACCCAAAGAAGTAAGAACAGGACTGTCTTAGGCTGCGCCTTTCTAAATGAAGCTGAACAATAATTTGATAAAAATTTAAAAAAATCATATAACCTGAACTATCACTTGTATGGGATATATATTGTATATTTGACCTATCTTGACAAGGTTTTCAGACAAAAATGTATAGTATATATTAACTTGGGTCGATTTGTATGGACGAAAGTCAACCAATATCGCGCCATCGATTTTTCGGTAGGATTTGGGCTCAAGAAAAAATCTCCACTATGCGTACCCAAAAAATAATTTTCGAACCTGCGAAAAAAGTAATGGCGAAAGGGTACATTTTTTCGACCAAAACACTCCCCAAAACCCAAAAAATACTTTTTTTTTCAAAAAAACTGTTGTAAAAACGTTGGCGATAACAGTTTTTTGACAAAAAAAATATTTTTTGGGTTTTGGGGAGTGTTTTGGTCGAAAATTGACCGTTTCGTCATTTTTTTTCACAGGCTCGAAAATTATTTTTTTGGGTATGCGCAGTGGAACTTTTTTCCTGAGCCCAAATCCTATCGAAAAATCGATGGCGCGATATCGGTTAATAAATCGACCCAGTCTAGTGTATATACATATTTATTTATCTGGTCAAATTCCAAGCGTTTACCAGTTAAAATTAGGGGAGAAATAGCGAAGACCCTCTTAACTGAACAGTCAGTTCCTTGGGATGTATCATATCGGGACGTAACCACACAAAGGGCTTAATCAACATAAACAAAATCGTGAGTAGACGCTTTTCTTGTATTAATATTGCGATTAATTTAAATAGTAACGTAAAAGTTGGTTTGTATATAAGACTATATAATTGTATTTCTTTAATAATGAGCGACAAATGCGCCGCTTACGCCCTTTTTGGTTTTCAGAAAAAAAAAGACTTCATTACTTGAAAGTGTCGGTTAAGCCAAAATAAAAAAATACATATTTGAAAATATTACAGTGTTTTGTTGATGCATATTTTTATTCAGATGTCATGACGAAATTCAATATCTATTCAGATTTAAAATGCGGCGATTGACAAATATTTAAAATTTATAACTAAACTAAGTAATTTAAAAAACAAAAAAAAGTAAGGAAGGATAATTTCGGGTGTACCGAACATTACATACTCAGCTGAGAGCTTGGAGACAAATAAGGGAAAGCACACATGTAGGAAAATGAACCTAGGGTAACCCTGGAATGTATTTGTATGACATGGGTATCAAATGGAAGGTACTAAAGAGTATTTTAAAAGAAGTGGGCCATAGTTCTAAAGGTGGACCAGGGGTGACTCTAGAATGTGTTTGTACGATATGGGTATCAAATGATAGGTGATAATGAGAATTTTAAAAGGGAGTGGGCCTTAGTTCTATAGGTGGACGTCTTTTCGAGAATCGCCATAAAGGTGGACCAGGGGTGAATCTAGAATGTGTTTGCACGATATGGGTATCAAATGAAAGGTGTTAGTGAGCATTTTAAAAGGGAGTGGGCCTTAGGTCTATAGGTGGACGCCTTTTCGAGATATCGCCATAAGGGTGGGCCAGGGGTGACTCTAGAATGTGTTCGTACGATATGGGTATCAAATGAAAGGTGTTAATGAGTATTTAAAAGAGAGTGGGCCTTAGTTCTATGGGTGGACGCCTTTTCGAGATATCGCCATAATGTTGGACCAGGGGTGACTCTAGAATGTGTTTGTACGATACGGGTATCAGATGAAAGGTGTTAATGAGTATTTTAAAAGGGAGTGGTCTTAGTTCTATGGGTGGACGCCGTTTCGAGATATCGCCATAATGTGGACCAGGGGTGACTCTAGAATGTGTTTTACGATATGCGGTATGAGATGAATGTGTTAATGAGTATTTAAAAGGGAGTGGTCTTAGTTCTATATGTGGACGCCTTTTCGAGATATCGCCATAAAGGTGGACCAGGGGTGACTCTAGAATGCGTGTGTACGATATAGGTATCAAAGGTGTTAAAAGGGAGAATGCCTTAGTTCTATAGGTGGACGTCTTTTCGAGATAACGCCATAAAGGTGGGCCAGGGTGAATTCTATAATATGTTTGTACGATATGGGTATCAAATAAAAGGTATTAATGAGGGTTTTAAAAGGGAGTGGCCCTTAGTTGTATATGTGAAGGCGTTTTCGAGATATCGAACAAAGTGTGGACCAGGGTGACCCAGAACATGATCTGTCGGGTACCGCTTATTTATTTATATATGTAATACCAGGAACAGTATTCCTGCCAAGATTCCAAGGCTTTGATTTCGCCCTGCAGAACTTTTTCATTTTCTTCTACTTAATATGGTAGGTGTCACACCGATTTTACAAAGTTTTTCTAAAGATATTTTTGCGTCAATAAGCCAACCAAATTACCATGTTTCATCCCTTTTTTCGTATTTGGTATAGAATTATGGCATTTTTTCATTTTTCGTGAATTTCGATTTGTGGGCGGTTATAGTCGGATTTCAGCCATTTTTTGTACCAAGATAAAGTGAGTTCAGATAAGTTCGTGGACTAAGTTAGTAAAGATATATTGGTTTTTGCTCAAGTTATCGTGTTAGCGGCCGAGCGAAAGGACAGACGGTCGACTCTGTATAAAAACTGGGCGTGGCTTCACCCATTTCGCCCATTTTCACAGAAAACAGTTACCGTCATAGAATCTTGCCCCTACTAAATTTCAGAAGGATTGGTAAATGTTTGTTCGACTAATGGCATTAAAAGTATTATAGACAAAATGAAAAAGGGCGGAGCCACGCCCATTTTGAAATTTTCTTTTATTTTTGTATTTTGTTGCACCATATCATTACTGGAGTTGAATGTTGACATAATTTATATACAGTAAAGATATTCAATTTTTTGTTAAAATTTGACTTAAAAAAAATTTTTTTTAAAGTGGGCGTGTTCTTCATCCGCTTTTTGCTACTTTTTATTTAGCACATATATAGTAATAGTAGTAACGTTTCTGCCAAATTTCATCATGATATCTTCAATGACTGCCAAATTACAGCTTGCAAAACTTTTAAATTACCTTCTTTTAAAAGTGGGCGGTGCCACGCCCATTGTCCAAAATTTTACTAATTTTCTATTCTGCGTCATAAGTTCAACTCACCTACCAAGTTTCATCGCTTTATCCGTCTTTGGAAATGAATTATCGCATTTTTCGGGTTTTCGAAATTTTCGATATCGAAAAAGTGGGCGTGGTTATAGTCCGATATCGTTCATTTTAAATAGCGATCTGAGATGAGTGCGTCCAGGAACCTACATACCAAAATTTCATCAAGATACCTAAAATTTACTCAAGTTATCGTGTTAATGGACAGACGGACGGACGGACATGGCTCAATCAAATTTTTTTTCGATACTGATGACTTTGATATATGGAAGTCTATATCTATCTCGATTCCTTTATACCTGTACAACCAACCGTTATCCAATCAAAGTAATACACTCACTGAGTATAACTATATAATTAAGGTACAAGCTAAGCACATGGTCGTCTTCTACATCAGTATCTGGTAATGTATCTTTGTAAAAGAGTTGCCTTTTAAGTTGAGGTACTCTCTGCGGAAAATTTCGGGAATTATATTTTTATCACAAAGTGATTTTAAATCTGAATACTTTAACGACAAAATGAGATTGCAACGTATGTACGAATATTAGCAAAACTAAGGGGTGTTGCTATCTCTAAGCCGATGCTAAGCAGTGACGTGAATTCACATCAATAATTCAATCATTATGTATCTACATAAACGAAACAATAATTGCGTCTACACATATGTACCATGTACGTATACAAGCAGCGGAGAGTCAATGCACAAACACATGCATATATCTGAGATACTCCTGAAAGTATGCAATGAGAAGCTATAATATCGTGCAATTGTAGTTACAGCTGAGAAGTTTGAGAGCTGATGGACTAGAGATTCCTGGAAATGGAAGCGCCCAGAAGATGCAACGTTGAAATCAGAGAGTATAAAAGGCAGCAAATGTAGAGGCGCTGGAATTCAGTTGATTTGAGCTATCAATCAGTTTGGTTATTAAGCAAGCTATTCGTTGCACAGTTTGGGTGTTATTGTGAAGTACTTTAATAAAGGCCATTTTGCATTATTACATATTGGAGTTATTTATTCAACAGTTTAGTGATTCGAACTTAGCAGAGGGTGGCAGATAAGAAGATTTGCAAGTAAATTCGTTACAGTATTAAAGGATAGTTCATAAACGACATAATATTTCCTGCATGAGTTTCTCGCATTTGCAATTACAGTGTACCGTTTATCGGAGCCCAGACATTTCTGTTGCGAGTAAACGACTGGATTGTGCTATGCATGGAATCAACGCTCATCGTTGTATTCCCTGGTAATAAATATTTGTAACGAATTTTGGGAAATTCCGCTAATTTGAAACCTGCTAAAGTTCGAATCGCTACACTGTTGAATAAATCACTCCAATATTCTGTATTGAAAAATGGTCTTTATTAGACTACTTTGGGAGTAGTACAATTATACTTCACGATTATACTCACTTCGCAACTGATAGCGTGATTTAAATCAAACTGATTACTGATTGTTCAGCTTGCGCTGCTTTTATACTCTCCGTTGCTTCGTTAGCATATTTCTCCAAAGGTCTAGACGTTTCACCTTCTCGAACTCTTGTATCTCCTGCTTGGTAGTTAGTTATATGAGTACATGCATATTTGTAGTTTATAGCCATATGCGTGTGTATGTGTGAGTAACTACTTCGGCTGATGGACCACATCTGTATGTGTGAGATAGCTCTTCGTAGCCTTCTACATAAGTGTTGCTAGCTTAATGTGTACATGTGCATAAGACTGGCTGCTTCATGTTTTGTTGTTGTGTGATTATTTACTGACAGTTTAGTGATGCTAATATTCGTCACAATATGTTATTTTTATTTTGAATATTGTTTGACTGCTCAAGGAAGTATGCAAGTGTTGCGAGCATGGCTTTTTTTCTTCATGCGTAGAAGTCTCTTGGGTAGTGTTTTGGAATACTACAACCTCGTTCCTACATAAGTATATTCTCAATTCTTCCTCTGAAGAATCGGTGTCGCGTTATGGAACTGAGCAACTTTATTTGTAGTCTGCATTATAATCTTTATTATACAGTACCTGGGCAACCGAGCTTTGCTCCGGCAATCTGCGAGTATGCCGCATAACATACTTTTTATACCTTTCATGAAAATGAAATGGTATATTAATTTCGTCACGAAACCCAAAATTGTAAGTCCTTAAAGGAAATAGATAGACCCACCATTAAGTATTACCGAAATAATCAGGTTGAAGAGCTGAGTTGATTTAGCCATGTCCGTCTGTCTGTCTGCCCGTCTGTCCGTCTGTCTGTTTGTATGCAAACTAGTCCCTCAATTTTGAGATATCTTCATAAAATTGGTGAGCGGGTGTATTTGGGTGTCCGATTAGACATTTGTCGGAACCGGCCGTATCGGACCACTATAGCATATATCCTCCATACAACCGATTTTCAGAGAAAAGAGGATTTTTGTAATATCTTACTCAATTTAACAGATTGAAGCTTCAAACTTCACCATATAATTTCGTATATTGCACATATTGTTGCCTGAAAAAATTGATGAGATCGGTCGTATATATAGTATATATCCCCCACAACCGATTGTTCAGATAAGAAACTTTTCGTAATTGCTGCCCTATTGTTTATTTAAGAGCCTGGGGCCTCTAGAGCTGTTAGAGGTGGTAACGAGGAGAGTAGAATTTTATGAACCCAATTTAGATGAAACCGCCGGGGGCGAGGGGGGGGTGGGTGGGTGTTTGGGTGCAGGTTCGTGTTTCGTGTGGTGGGAGGGCGTCAAGGGGGGGGTGGTTGGCGGAGGTGATGTTTCGGCGCGGGGGCTGTGGTGGGCTGTGGTGAGGGTGTGTGGTGGGTAGGTGGTTGGGGGCGTGTGTTGGTGGGTGCGTTTGTGGGTTCATAAAAAAAACTAAAAGTATGGGGGTGGTGGGGTTGCGGGGGGTTGGAGAGGGTAGAGGTAGAAAGGTTAGTAATCAGAGGACGGGGGGGCGGGGGTGAGTGGATGGGTGTTATTTGGTGGGGGGTGTGTGGGGGCGGGGGTGTGTAAAAAAAGAAAAGAAAAAAAAAAAAAAAAAAAAAAAAAAAAAAAAAAAAAAAAAAAAGGTGATAGTCGTATAGTTGTCCGCTTTTTTTTTTTTTGGGGTTTTTTATTTATTTTTTGGTCTTTTTGGCTTTTTCTTCTTTTTTTATTATTTTTTTTTTTCTTTATTTTTTTTGATTTTTTTGAGTGGGATGTTTTGGGGTATGTATAGAAATTTTTTATTTTTTATTTTGTTTTTTTATTTATTTGTTTTATGATTTTTTTAGTTGTTTTTTATTTGTCTGTAGGTTTTTTTTAGACTGTTATGTTGTTGTTTTTTTTTTTTTTTTTTTTGGCTTTGGTAGATTTGGTTTTTATTGTTTTTCTTGAGTTTTTGAATTGTTTGTTTTTTATTTTGTTTTGAGGGGTTGAAGTGGGGAAGCTTAGTTTTCTGTGTATTTTGTTTTTTTTTTTGTTATATTGGTTTTAGGAGTGGTATTTTTTTGGTTTTTTTTTGTGGTTGTTTTGTTGTTTCTTTTTTTGTTTTATTTTTGTTTGAGCGTGTTAGATGTGGTTTTGTTTGTTAGATTTTTACGTTATTTTTTTTTTTGGAGATGGTTAGTTTTTTTTTTTTGTATTTTTTATTGATTAGAGAGTTTTTTTAGGTGATGTGTATTATGTGATTTTTTCTTTTTTTTTGTTGTCTGTTTTTTTTTGTGGTTTTTTTCTTTTGTTTTTTTTTTTTGTCTTTCTTATTCGGCTATTTTTGCTTGCGTTTTGTTCGTTTTTGATGTACTTGTTTTTTTGTTTTTTTATTGTTTTTTAGTATTTGTGGGTTTTGTTTAGGATTTTTTGGTTTTTTTTTTGTTTTTCTTTTTCTTGGTTGCTTTTTATTGAATCTTACTTGTTTCACTGTTGGTTTTGATTTCTTTTTGTTTTAGGGATGGTATTTGTAATGGCGTTTATTTTTTGTTTTTTTCTTGTGCGTTTTTTTGGGTTTCTATTAGATGTATTTTTTTGATTTTTTTTGTTGTTAGTTTTTTGTGGTTTGTTTTTTTTTTTTGTCGTTGTTTTTTTTTATGGGAGGTTTTTGTATTGGGTGGTTGTTTTGGTGTTTTTTTTTTATTATTTTCTTTGTTTTTTTCGTTTTTTTATTTTTTTGTAGGGCTGTTTTTTTTTTTGGCTGTTTTTTCTTGTTTTTATTTTTGAGATGTCTTTTTTTTTTGTTTTTGTGCTTTTTTTATAAGAAAAGAAAGGACAAAAAAGAAAAATAAGCTAAAAAAGGAAAAAAAAAAAACAAAAAAAAAACAAAAAATTTATACATACAACATAAAAAAAATTACGTCTATTTTTTGTTTTTTTTACATTTATTTTTTTTTTCGTGTGTTTTTATGCATGCTTTTATGTGTTGTATCTTTTTTTGGTTTGGGTTGTTGTACTGTAGATTTTTTTTTCGTTTTGGAATTTTATTTAGATTATTCTCATAAATTTGTTTTTTGTTTGTTGTTTGTTTTTTATTTTTGTAGGGATTATTGTATTTTTTAGTTTTTTTTTTGGTTGTCTTTGTATTTATTGGATATGTATTTTTTTTATGATTCTATTTTGGCGTCACGCTGCTGGTTAGACGGAACCTAGGACGGCGGATTAGTCGCTCCCATCTTTTATTGGAGAGGGTTATAGGAATTAGAGGGGCGTATCAAAGGGGTTCTTGGTTGTTTTTTTTTGTTGTTTTGAGGGCAGTTCTAGATGTGGGTGAAGTATGGGTTAGAGGAGGGCTTGGGGATGAGGGTACTATTGTGGCTTTTGTCGGTTTTAGGACAGTGGGCTTTGTCTCGGGAGGTTGTTTCAGGTGAGTGTGCTAGGCGGGGATGATTTTAGAGGTTGTTCTTATCTTGTGAGCTTTAGAGGAGACTATGCTTTCCGTTTTAGATAACAAATCAGTGCATTTAGTAGAGAGTTAGTGGTCTTTATGATTTTTTGCTTAGTCCATCAACGAGTTTTGGCTTGGAAAACTGGCTAGTAGATTGGTTGGGGTTGGGTGGGATTGGTTGGTTGTAGTCAGCGGGTGTTTTGCTGGTCTGCTTGCTTTTCTAAGATTTTTTAGAGTTCGATAAGGACGATTATTATTTAGATAGAGTATTTTTTACGGACAAAAGAAGCAAAAGAGAAAAAAGCTAAAAAAAAAAAAAAAAAGAAAAAATAAAAAGGGCAGGAGAGGGTACTGTTAGATGGTTCGAAAAAAAAATGTTGTACAGACCTGCTCTTTTACAGACGCGCACAAGGTGAAGGTTTCACTCTTCTGGCTTTGACTTTGTTTTCTGTGTGGCAGGTTCGAGAAAACATGGAGAGACATCAATTATTTTTTTTTTTGGTGCGGGGTGAACGGACCCGAACTACGCCATTAGTGGGGAGGAAATTTTTTTATTTGTTTTGTTTTTGATTTTTTGGATTTCTTTTTTTTTTTTGGTTTTTTTTTTTGTTTTACTTTGTTTTGTTTGAATTTTTTATGGCTTTTTTTTTGTTATTTCTTTTTGTTTTTTTTTTTGTTTGTTTTACCTGTAGCCCAAAATTCCTACCCCGAGAAAAACGATTGTGCAGGGCCTGCGGACTGGTGAGAGTGGTCGAGGCTAGTCGCGATCATTTGGTAGTGACTGATTCTTGTGGTTTCGGGTCGAGATGGATGCATGTGGCGGAGGGAGCGGGCGTGGCACTCTTCAAAAATTTTCCAACGTGGAGGGCTAGAGGGGCTCTTTTTTAGACCTATTTTAGAAGAGTGTTAAAGATAGAGATGGCCCAATGATATCCCTTTACCGAAAGAAAAAAAGAAATAAGAAAAAAAATGATCGGATGGCGGCCGCGTCCGAGTGGCCGTCGAGAAAGATAGGTGTGAACTTTTCAGCTTCCAGACCAAATTTTTGACCCCCTAAAGAGAGTTGTGGCTCAATTGTTTAAGACATACTATTAGCATCTACTTGGTTGGGATGGGTCCCTGCGAAAAAAACCTTTAGCATATGTTTTCCAAGATGTTGTCAAGAATGAATATAGTTATGGTCAAATGAGATATACAATAGTGACTCTCATTCCCATTAACACAACTTTGTAGGTAGAGTTGTTCAAGGCTAAGGGTTTTAATATGATAGTTGTAGTTCGCGAGCTTTGTTTGATTAGTGTGACATTTTAGTTGTTGGTGTTTTAAAAGAGTTTGGTTAATCTTAAAATTAGTGTTCAGCCGCTTCAGGTAGAGTATAGAAAGGAGAGCGGCGACAGAACGGAACGGTGGGAAAGACAGGTCAAAATTTGTTTCGTATACTTCATGATTGGGAGGATGTGCCGAAGGCACATTGTGGACCTTGTTCTTTGGTATCTGCTTGAGTGGCCCTTAGGAAAATTTCATTTAAAGTATGAAAATTTGAATGCACTGGCACTGGTATGGGACGTGAAAGATTGGGGATGAAGGGGCAAAGTGAGAAGATCTCAAGCTGTGAACCAAGATGTCAACATGTAAAGTATGTATTCGGCAAGGAGGAGGCGGAGGGTGTAGTAGGGGGGGGAAGGGGGGGAACAAGAGATGCAAAAGCCATCCAGAGGAGGTTCTCCACGTACACCGACGCGTCGTCTAGATGATGATAACATGCATATCAGCTCAAGAGAGTTAGAGTTTGAGTGAGAGGAAGGGGCAAGTGGGCCTTTAGAAGAAGAGGAGAGGCTCACTCTTTTCCTCCAGAAGGGGGGGGTACGGGCCTCGTTCAAAAGAAGGTATACAAAACGGGTCGGTAGGATGTCGGCTGGTATTTGGTATGTGTGAATTTCTTGTACAAAGATATGAGGGGTTGTGGATTTTATTTGTGATATATCTTCGTTATATTTTTTTTTTTTTTCGTTGTGAGTTCTTTGTGGTTTTTTAATATATGGTGTTTCTGCTGTAATTGTTTGTTTGAGTCGCAGGCTTTACCATATTAAACTATGCAGTCCCTTTTCTTGTTGTTCTTGTATATTATCATATAATTATTGGGTTGTCTCTGAAAAAAAAAAAAAACAAAATCAAAAGTACGTGAAAAAAAAAAAAACCAAAAACACACCAAAAACCATAAAAACAAAAAATAAAAAACATAAAAAAGGAATGAAAAAACAAAAACAAAAGATAAGTAAAAAAAAAATAGGGGGGGAAAAAACAAAGAAACAAAAGAATGGAAACCAAAAAAACATCGAAATTAATTTATCACTTATTACAGATTGTTCATCGAGGATAAATAGACAAAAAAGTAAAGGAAAATATAATATAAAAAAGAAAAAAAGCAAATATAATAAAACAAAAAAAAAAAAAAAAATAAAAAAAAAAGAAAGTGTCAAAAAAATAATAAAAAAAAAAAAAAGAGTAAAAAACCAAAAAAAAAAAAAAAAAAATCAGCTGGTGTGGGAATCGCTGAGCCCATATTTGGGAAAGTTG
>JARSSU010033124.1:0-74624 GCA_029619165.1 Eurosta solidaginis
GCTGTGATATATACTCATTGCAAAATTCTGGCTCATTATTCTAAAGGAGAAGACGAGCTAAAAAATATCAATGGTATTTAGCTTAAGCTTGAAAGTAGCACTAAACTGGAATCCATTTCCTCGCATTTACTGCCTCTCCTACATGAATACAAACATCATATAATAATATGCTCTTGTTGGTGTTGAAGTAATAGAATCTTTGCTGTCTTCTTGGCATTCAAAAGTTTTCATTACAGTTTAGTATCAACAAGCAGCAGATTGTAGTTGCAGTGGCCTTTCCTTGGGTCAGGTGCTCTTGGAGTTTATATTTGCAGAATGAAAACTTCTTGTGGCTCTATTTTCTGGCGGGATTTACTGTCTATAGCATATTGAGTCTACAATGAGTTGGCGATACTATCATATGGGGCGAGTAGAGCACTATGCTCTAATACGAGGTATGCCTATGAAGTTGATGATTTTTGGTTGAATTTAGTATAAGATCCCATGTAAGCAGTGTGTATCGACTCAAGATTACTACGTGTACTTTCGCCTCTAAGTGTGGACCGTACGGACCCGGACCAGGTTAATCTAAGTTTACCTAGTATTATCGAAAAGCTATCGATATTCATTTAAAAATTTTCGACATTTAAAAAAAATTATAAATATATAAGATAAAAGTTATCGCAAATTTATCGATTTTCTATGGGAGTGTAACATTTTTATCAGCGTTTTAATGTTTGTTATTGGAAATCTGTTTGTTATCGACATATTTTGCTTTTTCATCAAAAAGTTATCGACTGTTATTAAAAAGTGATCGTATGTTTTCGAAAAATTATCGGTATGCTATTAAAATATTTCATCGATTTGTTATCGAAAAGCTTTCGTTTCTTATTGGTTTGTTATTAAAAATATAGATTTTTTTATTTATAAGAGTTATCGAAACGCGACAACGAACCGATAACTCGACGATATTATTCGCAAAGTCGATAGTAAAACAATAGCTTGTGGGTATAGGTTGTAACGATAAGAAGCAGCTTCTCAACCTCTAAGCTACATCCATTAATTTAAAGTATTCGTTTTCTAGACGTACTCCTGTATGTTAATATATCGAGTACTTCGTACTCACGCCTTTTTCAATTTAAAACGGAATTTTTGAATATAAATTATAATTTTCTGAACTGGATTACAGTTTTCTGCATTAAGATGAAATTTTTGAATTTTCTGATTTGAAAAGAAAATTCTGGACTTGTATTTTAACTTCTGAATTCAAACTGGAAAATTTTAAACTTCAACTGTTTTTTTCCTTTTTCTCAATGTGAGTTCTAATTTCGGAATTTTGATTGTAATTTTTCGAGCTTTAATTGTAGTTTTCTAAATACGAATTTCAATTTTCTGAATTTGTATTTTAATTTTCCGAAATGGAAATCTGAGTCGAGTTCTAATTTTATGAATTTCTTTTCTGAAATTGAATTGTTATCTTCTGAATTTGAAATGAAAGCTTGAACTGTGTTATAATTTTCTGAATGTGAACTTTCTAAATTAACTGAAAAGGCGTAGTAGTGTTCAAACTATCTCTCTCATTGTATGACATAAACAGTCATACTCCATTTCTAGCTTGAATAAAACGAAATTTCGTATAGCTTTAAGACACTGCGCAGTCTCACGGGCTATAGACAAAACATATAATATTAGCGGTATCCTTCGTATATCCCATATGTTCCCATATACAACAGCGAACAGAAAAATAGAAGTGGCAATTTTTAAAAAATTTCGTTATATATACTTTCGATATTTGAGAATAAATTTCTATAAGTTTTGTTAAATGAAACCATGCAAATCAATATCAAAAACGTTTTTAAAATTCGAAAATTCCACAAAGTTTTAGAGAAATTTTGGAAATTTTTATTATGGTTTTCCCTTCATTTGTGAGTATGCAGTTTTGTTAGACCAATCAATTTACTCCAACAAGTATAGACCTTTCGGATACGCATTGATTTTTGACACATTTTTTCTTCCGAAGAATGTTTTAAATTTTTCGATATAAAAAATGTTTACATCTTGTTTATAGAAAAACGGAACACACCTTTGGAATTGGGCTGCAAAACTGCCACTGAAAAGAATTCAGAGAACTTTAAGTAGAAACTTGAAATTTTCATAATTTTTTCGAATTTTCGAAAACGTTTTAGAGATTGGTTTGTCATATTTCATTTAAACAACTTGTAGAAGTTTTTGATAAAATAAGAGAAAAAAGAGTTTAATTTACGGATTTCGATAAATATTGCATCTGCAATTTCTGTTCGCTGCTGTATATCTCGCATATGCGTTTCTTTCTTCTGCTCATCCTTTTGATATTTGTTTTTTCGAATTGCCAGCTATTTCATAAGACTTCAGCGCTTTTTATCATTGTTGTTTAGTTTTCTTTCTCTTGATTTTATTGTTTTTTCTGTACTCGCTTACCAGTGCATTTTTGCAAAGCTCCTGAGAATACTTGTTGAGTATTTCATGTTGAAACAAGTTGCATTCTTGTCCATAAAGACTTCTTTTCAAGGTTTTAGTAAATGGATATATCCTGTGAACTTTTATTCAGCCGTCTTACAATTCGTTCGTTTTAAGTTACTTACTACAAACAATTAGCGCAGTTGACCTAAATATAATTCTGTTTTATACTCTAAAAATCAGATATGGATGCTTTTCAAAAGATGTTTATAAGAGATAGGAGTAGGAATTAGAGAAGAGAAGAGGAAGGGAAAGGGGGAGGGGAGGGAGAAGAAAGAATGGAAAGGTAGATACAAATTATAAAATGGCGAGGGAAGATGGGAGGAGAGGAGCAAGTGAGCAAATGCAGAAAAATAGAGGGAGGTTGAGGGAATAGAAAGAAATTGGGGGCAGATACGACGAGAGACAGAATAAAAAGCTATTTTTGCAGAGCTACAATATGGCATATGTCTCTGTTTACTGGGGAGTAAACACATCGCGGAGAGAGTATGATCGGCAGGAAATCTGGTGAAGTATCTATCTATATCTTATATACATATATACAAAAATTATGCTATTTTGTTAGTTTCTATTGCTACGTAGTGTTTATACAAACAATATACTGAATCGGTCAGTCAGGTTGAAGCAGTATTTTTAATTTGGTATAAAGCAGTGGTCGCAAAAATCAAATTAAGTGTATTAGTGAGAGCGAGAGCAGGGGCATCCAGCAGATATTAAGCTGAAAATTGCAACACGCAAATGGTATATTTGTTGAAAACAGTTAGTATATCAAAAATGTTTGGAATATACAATTTTAATCGCTTCGAACGGTACGCGATATTTTCCACATGTAATACATATGAAACTTGGTTTGTTAAGCGGATGACTTGACAAATTACCCAAAAAGAGGGCGATATCCAGTTAAAAAATATTATCTCCGAACTCATACAGGGTGCAACAGAGAGTACAAAAATTAAAACTACAAATAGATTCATGTTAATTTTTTGACTATTTGCCTAAGTTACTTTCTATAGTAGTTATTTGCCGAGCAGAAGCTCGATTTTATTTGGCTCAGAAAAAAACTGTCAAATTGATTGCTACAACTCACATCGATTTGAAGGCTATCCCGTACCTTATCCAATAACATTAAACGCAAGACTTAACGTGTTTGGGCGATGAGTTAGTATGACAAGGCCGTCTTACGGTTGCGTTTCCCATCATCGGTACTTCTCACAAGGAATTCCTAATTTGTGCAACAGCGCCTGCAGTGCTTATTAGTTTCTCGCTATAAGACGGAACGATGGAGAACAAGAATATTTTGAAGCAAGGCTGAATCGATTGAGCTATGGCGCACCGATCCGCTATTATACAGATTCATATAAATGAAATTGAGGGTGAGAGAGCAGAAGAATGGCCTCGGAGAAGTAGTTGTAGTGTAGTGCAGATGAATTGATACGAAACTCTTCATTTTTGCGCTCTCACGAGGATTTATTCAAATTTTGCTGGCAACAATCACAGATAAATCCCTCGCGCCAGCTAAGCGGGTGCCATAACAAAAATGTACAGCTAAAACGAAATTTCGTAAACTTTGTTTGACCTACAAATGTAGTGAATAGCGTCAAAACTTATGGGAAAAGGATAAAAACACTTGTTTTAGTGTAAATATTATTAGTTCGAAGGCGGAGGGTAAATTTATTTCCATTCAAAGGTTATCACTAAAAACAGGTTTTTTTAAATTAAGTCCGAGTGCAACCAGTCAATTTTGATCACAGAACCTGGGAACGTAGACATGTAGTATAAGCCATAGCCATAAAAATGTTAAGATTATGTGATAGGCGATTTACTCAAATTTCAAAAGAATAATATTTGTGCTTCACTGTGAGTTAAGTGCGTGTTAAAATTTTTAATTAATTAATCAAAATGTAAATTTACTTAGATTGTTTAAATTTAACTCTAACTAGTCGTTATTATTGCAAAATTAGTTTAAAGAAATGAATATTTTACGACTATCATTATTAAATGAGTTGAAACTATAATAGCCGAAATGTATGTCAGAAATCCCCATATTCAGATCTATCATTTTTGTTGGAGTGGCATCATTGACAAAATGTGTCATTTTGACAGCGCTCTCTCGAAACAAAGAGGCCAAATTCATTCATTATGGTGGTAGTGGCACTGGGAGTGGAAGTGGTAATGGGAATGAGAGTTAAGTGCGAGGGGTGGTGAGAGTGCGAGTGGAATGGGAGTGGTTTTTGAAATGGGACAGTGGTGATGGGAAAGGGCTTGGGAGTGGGAGGGAGACAATTGAATAAGGGATTTACAAGACTAATAAGAAAAATGGATATATAGAAAAGAAAGCGAAGAGGGGAGCGAACAAAATATGCAGGGTAATCTAGTATTCTATAAAATTAAATCAAAGCAATAGGTGGTAATGTACCATAATTAAAGATAATTGTAGAACTTTAATTATTGATGGTAGATTCTATTTTAAATTTCAAATAAATTTTCTCAATATGTAAAATTTAAACAAAAACGGCAAAATTGTATACGGCGATGATTGTTAGGATACGTTTCTAAATTTCACTTATTTAAGCAAGCGTTTTCGGGTGATGGCTTGAACTTGAGTATACCGCTTTTAATAGTGGTGTTTTGTTAAGACAGTGTATCTATCCTTCAGCTTACAAAGTGTGCAGCGGGCATTCAATGATTAACTGCACAGAGGATCCACCTTAACAACCTATAAATGCAGGGTTACTGCAGGTGTTCGAAGCGTCAGCAACGAAAAGCTGATGATAATGAAGTGAATGCAGGACATACCTGGTAGCCGTCGCCACGAGCAAATTTTTTAATTTCAATTTAATCTAATAAAAAAAAGGGAAAAATAGTAAAGGCAATTTGAGTTTTTCTCGCTTATCAAAACATTAATGACTGAATAAATATAATAAATGCATTGTCCGTTAAAAAAAAAAAACAAAACAATCTTCATAAGATATAATAATGTTACGCATCAAACAAATGGAATGGAATTTTTAACAATTCTAAATTTTATGGTATCATTAAAGTTAGGGTTTATTAACCGACTATTGCTATAAAAATACCGATTGGGCATAACATAACAAAAGTTACGGGTCAGTTATATTTGATGGCGACAAAATAACAGCACACAATGTGTTTTATAATTAAGTGATTGCTGTTTTGTTTTTGATAGGCATTTAATGTCAAACTACACAAACGAATTGGACCATAAGAACAATAGTCTTGAGTCGAACAAATATTCAACGCATCATTAAAGTGTGAAGTTATATTTTAAGTTTTCGAAAACACGAGTTTTTTTCCATTCCATTCCATTGTTCTAAAACAAAATATTCACACTGATTTCTATTTACACACGTTTGATTGTTCAGGTTACTTCAATACCATATTAAACTCGTAATGAATGACCCCAAGAAAATCAAATTTGCATTGTCAATTTGCCTGCGGCATTAATTAACACCTCAATAACAAAATATTTAAAATCTTAATACCGAAAATATTTGTGTTTCGGTAGTGATCCAATGTTGTTATGCATTCACCTTAGCGCCAGCGACATTTTGCTTGATTTATTCATTTAAATTACTATGAAGGACTAATTTGTATTTACTTGTGTGTAGTACATATTAGCTGTGTAGATCTATGATACATATGCATCTACACTTCTGAAATTGCTGCGCAGAGAATTAGTACTCCTAAATTTCATACGCATTATATCAGTGCAACTGAAATGTGTGTCTATGTTTTACCTCTACAATACACACCATTTGTAGAGGTACAAACATATTCACCGCAACGATTTAGCTGTACGTTATCATAATGCCACCAGAGGTTTGTGTCTCCGCTATTTCGGTATCACCCGTGTTGTAGCTGAGTTATTTAACCAGTGCCGGTAGATGAGTCTTCTAAGCATTATCTAAGTGAGTGATACGCATACGCGAAAATGTAAATGTATATGGGTATTCATTCCATTTCGACCAATTTGACCCGACCCTTAGAAATGGCTGTAAGTTTTTACTCTTGCTTTTTCTAGCTTACGAAAGACGTCTTTCAGATTTTTCATCCAACTCAAAAAATTAGTTATGAATTTTTTAAAAAACCCGCTTTGGTTTCACAATGCTATAACTTTTTAAAATTGACCGTTTGGGATCTCGAAATTTATGTTAAATGTACTTTTCGGAAAAAATACAAAGAAGTTTTAAGTGATTTTTCAGTTTTCTTTTTGCGAGATTTTTCGCATTTCGCCATTCTTTCTTTCTCATAAAAACTTCGATCAATTCTGCACAATCCATCCGCCACTAATCCGGAGTGGCCGATGTTTAATTCGACTTTAAAAAATTGTTTGTATTTTTTTCCGAACAGTCCATTTAAAAGCGAATTTTAGCTCCCAACTGTCCTTTTTGTTTGAAACATTTATAAGCTTTTGAGTACACCATTTGTATTCATAAACACTGTGAGTTTGGATTATTTGACACAAATTTTAAAAACGGCTTTCATCGTAAGCTAGAAAAAGAAGATAAACTTTCAACAAGTCTAAAGGGGTCGGGTTCAAATGGCGCAATGGGCTGAATACCCCATATACATTAGAGCGGGTCAAATTGTATGGTGATTTTTGTTCCATCTAGGAGTATAGCAAAAAACGTAATCTAATATGATTCCAAGAAAAATTACTGAGACGTCTATAAGCTCTAGAAGTCCCGATTTCGAGTCCCCGCACTTTTTGCAAATAGATATTTGCCATATGAATGTCGGGTTGGCCCAAAAAAGTCTTCATAGCTTCTGATAGATATAGGAAAAAATATCATATTGGCCTTCTTTAAAGGTATTTTACGTACATTTCAGAATCTGTTATTATATCTATAGGTTTTGAATTTTAGTAAAGATATCAGGGCTTAAAATATGAGAAATAGCTAAAATGAACTTTTAATACATATTAACTTTTTTCCAAATTTCTTATGGATACATTTTTTACAACTAAAATAAGTTCAAATGTTTCCAACGACTTTTTTAGACAGTTTTTCTTTTTCGAATTCGTTTTAGTAGAAACAAATTTTCAAAAAAAAACCTATATTTTAAAGTAATACGCAAAAAAACAATAATAATTTTAATGTAATTTATTTAAACAAGTAAGGACGGGACTGTTTTCGGCTGTGCCGAAGACTTCATACCTTTCATGAATGGGGGGGGGGGGGGCTGAACAATAATCTTATCCTTTTGTAATCTCCAAATATGCGCTGTATAAGATAAGGAATATATAGTGAACAGATGTACATACCAAACGATTTAAGATAAAATGTAAGAAATGGCAAAAAACCCACTTATCTGAACGATCGGTTGTATGGGATATATATTATATATAGCTCCGATCGAAATGATTTTTTACGGGAAATCTTCTATGATATATTGGAATAAATTTCACCAAGCTTAACGTTTATATTGGAAATTAAGGCAGAAATTGCAAAAAATCTTTCTATTGAAGATGTATGGATTATACTATATCTGCTTCAATCAAAGTAATTTTTTCAGAAAATCTTCTATGATATATTAAAATATATATTACCGAGTTTTACGTTTATACTTTCTAAATTAAGGGAGAAATGGCCAAAAATATTTCTATCTGAACGAACGGTTGTATGGGATATAACTATATATAGCTCGATCAAAGTGATTTTTTCAGGATATCTTCTATGATATATTAGAATATATATCGCCGAGTTTCACGTTTTATACTTCTAAATTGAGGCAGGAATGACCAAAATCGTATTATCTGAACGATCGGATGTATGGGAGATATATGTTATAGTGGTCCGATCCTACGGATCGACAAATGTCTAATATAATACAAAAATACATCCTTGTGCCAAATTTCATTGAGATATCTCAAAATTTGAGGGTCTAGTTTGCTTTAAACAGACAGACGAGGCGGATGACAGACAGACGGACATGGCTATATCACAACTCAGTTCGTCGCCTTGATCAATTCGTATACTTAATGGTGAGGCTATCTTCTATATACCCAAACTTTACAACACGGACCAAAGTTAATATACCATTTCATGTTCATGAGGATAGGATCAGGTTAGGTGGTAGCTGCCATGATAAGGAAGTTACTTGGACAACACGAAGGTCGTTGTTGATACCACATACACCAAATAACGGTGACTAGATCTAACTACTTAGAGAATCGTTGGGTAGCAACGATAAAGCTCCGAATGATAGCCGATCTCACGCTTTGGATATATCCTCGGGAGGATCCAAGTGAGTCGACCGAAGTACTTTCGCCTAGTCTGGCAAAGCCGGGCTTCAAGCATTAAGTGATTTGGTGATTCCACCTCATCATCCTCATACAGCTGCAGCAGGGATGGAGTTTCCAGTATATTGATGGCGTACCGCATGGATATCCATGGGACAGGCCGGTCACACCCCAATGACATTGACTAGGTGAGCTTAGTGAACCAATTATTTCAGCAGACCTCTGCCATCCACTTTCGGGCCAGAAAGATCTTGCTACCTGCAAGACGTGGTGCCGCCAACGTTTGCTGAGCTGACCGAGGCCGAGCTATGAGGAGCAATCCCACAGGTGGCCAGTGGAATTCCGAAATCTCTACAGCCATCTTCATCGGTTCAGTTGTACCGATGCGGCTAAGAGATTCCGCTTGGACAGTTACCCGGGATATCACTATGGCCCGGGACCCAGATAATCTTAATTGTAAAATAATTCGATGCAATCGCAAGCGAGGTGAGGCACTCCAGACCACCCTCGATCGCACTGTAGTTGAGCTCAAGGCCTTGATAGCGCTTGGCTATCAGAGTAGATGTTAAATTCCCTAACCGTTAGTACACGGATAGCATTCCATCCACCGCATCTTAATCGCAGCAATTCCGCTTGGAACGTGCAGTGATCAGCGACTTAAAAATGTTCATGAAAGGTATAAAAATATTTTTTTACTTAGAATTGACAATTTAACGTATTTTTCAAAATAAAAGTAATGTTATGGTATTATTTTTAAATGTTTTTGCTTCCCATCGTGGTTGTTTTTCACGACTTCTGCTGTAACAGCCATAAACACCTTACGTTTTTTTTTTTTTCTATAATACGTTAGGGAAAAACAGATGTTAACAAATGTACATATATTTCTGTTCCGGTATATGCATTGGAATATTAGGATCATCTAGTGGTGGGCTCATCATAATCTAAGAAGTGTACCAAACTGGATCGTATGGAATTTCTGTGAAATTAAAAATTTTACCCCTCTAATTTACATGCTAAAAAAATCACTCCTATTATGTACAATGATAAACAACAAAAAATGTTTTTTTTATACAAAGAATGTTGACGTTATCTGACAATATGCTAATCGCTTTGAAGTCTGTTATGTGTGTGCCTTCTCGTATAGATTGTGTTTTTGCGATTAGCAGCTGTGGTATAAAATTATTAATTTTTGTATATCAACTACCAATAATGAATGAAATAAATAATTATGGTGCGTAAAGGTTAATTTTTCTCTTCTCTTGTTGGGTAATGTAATGACAACACGAACTCAATGAAAAAAAAAAAAAAAGTTGCTCCGATATACTTGGATCACAAGAGATTTAGCCACTTTAATGAATTTTTTTTGCGTGAAATATTTGTGATTGAATTTTCTATTAGTTCTCGTTGTGTGGTCCCAAATATAATATGTATTTATTGGGTAGTTAAATAGTACACAACTACTTCATGGTAGAGTCCTCGGATTCAATGCTGTGATAGTATATCATTTGACTTAGACAAAACTATTTTTTAGTAATATAAACACATAAATCAGTTACGCGAGAAAAAAAGGTGGTATTGAAAATTAGTTTTAGGTCTAATGAACTTGTAATGAGGGCGAATTTAAAAGGACCATTGTATCGTTTACCAATCACCAGTGCCGTATAGTTAAATGCCAATAAACAATATTCGTAGTTAGTAATAATGGTTCACAATGGGATTAGCAATTCAAGTCCGAAGATTGTCGATTACAATATTAATAATTGAGAATGATTGAAATTTCAGATACTTCTTGTTATAGACCCCCATTCCAGTTCGTTATAAATTTGTATAGAAAATAAAGTAACAAACCAGTATCGTATTTTCTTGTATGATCGAGTTATCGTTTTGTTATCGATGTCAATTATATGAATTGATCGGTATTTAATCACGAAAAGTTATCAAATATATTCCCAAAAAGGTATCGATCGTTATCAAAAAATCATCGATATAACAGCAACAAATGTAACGACAATTATCGAAAAGTGTCGATATTTATCAATTTGTTATATTATAACATATCAATGTGGTTATCAGTGAGTTTCAATTTGCTATCGCCGTGTTTCGATTTATTATAGAAAGTTTATCGTTCTATCATCAAACAGTTATCGATTTACATCTAGAATTTATCGATTTGTTATCGGTGTCTTTCCAGTTTTTTCAGCATTGTTGTTGATTGGCTTCGACGACTGTTGTTGTTTTGTTGTTGTGCGATAAGGTGACCCCGAAGGCTTTTGGGGTGTTTATCGATTGATGGTCCTTGCCGGATACAGATCGGTACGCTCCGGTCCACAGCACCATTATGGTGCTAGCCCTACCATCTCGGGAACGATTTATGTGACCACATTAAATCTCAGGCAATTCCCCCCTCACCACCCCCAAGTCGCAGAGCCTCGTCTGTTAGACCGATCAAACTTCCATAAGAATGTTTTTTAACATCCGTAACCGTCGATAAGAAGCCGATAACTCGGCTATACTAAGACAGTTCATTATATATTCGAGCGAAATCTGAAGTGACAAGGAGATTTCGAATTTTTTCAGGAATATCTGGGTTTGTTGAGTAGACGTAGTTTGTGTCGAAAAGGATTGCAACAACGCTATCATCCCGATTAGAAGTACTGGTTCACCGATTTCTTTAGGGCGGTACAAGAGTCCTGTATTCAGCCTACAGCATGTCGCTGTATACAGTATTAAGTCCCATAGCCTCGTTTTATTATTCTTCTATCGGGAGGCTGTTGACCACGTTGGGACTCTCTCAAGAGGTGCTTGCACTGCCATACGACTGTAGTTAAGCGGATTCGCTTTACGAGTATGATATGTGGAGACTACTAGGTCGCCTGCCTGCAGATTATCACTATCTGAATAAACTAGAGAGCTGAAAGTGCTAATATGCAGTGCTATAAATACATGTCCTGGATCAAGTTCTGTTGGACATGTCGAAAACACACACACAAGTTGAAATCAGAACATCAGGCTATCTTTCTTTTTGTTGGCGATTCAGGAATATTATTGTATAACGCTGTTTGGTGACAGATGGATGGCTGGAATCAAAGGTATCACACAGCTTTTACTCTGTCGGATCCTCACTCTGAATTCAGTTGCCGCAAGTCGAACTCCCAGTTCTTGTCACGGATTCAAATGGTTGTGTACCGCAATATACAATAGCTCTCCAACCCAATTTGTCACCTCACTTCGAGCGGCGGCGAGTCCCGTTTCACTACAGCACGAGCTCTGGCGACCCCAAGCTCGCTCATGGAACTTGGGGTGGGGAGGAGGGATGGTCCTGAAGGTCGTGTGGCCATGATAAATCGATTCCCGAGATGGTCGGGCCAGCACCTTAATGAGTGCTGTGTTACCGGAGCGTATCGATCTGTATCGACAAAGGACCGATCACAGTCGATAATACTACCCCAAAGCCTTCGGGAGTACCTAATCGCTACAACAACAACAACAACAGTTCTTGTCAACAGATTAACCTGTTTAAAGCATCATACCCTAGGTCAGAGCTAACAGTTCCTCCGCGTTATATACACCCTTCGGTTAAGCAGTCCTCAACATGACGGCACTACAAGCAAGTTCCAAATCGCTGTAAAATTTCTATTCGTATTCTCGAAACCACATTTTTACCTTTGATATGCATACTCGTATTCATACACAGCTGTAACAACGTTTTATGTGGATTTTCTGATTAAAAATTAAAAAAAAACATGCTAATTTACTATATCAGCTGTGGCAATGTTCTTGATTAAAATGAATTGTAACGTTGGAGATCTGTAAGATTTTTACAACCGTGCGCATTCACACTTTGGAGTGTATATACAGAGATATACGCACCATATGTAGATACATACACATATATTTACATATGTAAAATGTATATATTTTTATTCATATAGGTAATTGTGTTTTTAGATATGTAAAATGTTTTATTTTGCTTTGCGTGCGATTTTCATATTAATTAGCTACACACAAAAACCCATTCAAACCACCCAGATCAGACGCCGAGAGATTGCACCCCGCACTGTGCACTTTTATTCTGCTATATTTTGTGCAACGCTGAAATCATTAATAAATGATATAAAAGGCAAATATTGCAAAAATGTATGTCATTTTTATTTATTTGCAATTTAAATTGCAACCGAACGTTTATTTCATGAGATATTTGTACGTTCGCAGCAGCATAATTTAATAGTTGTTGTTGTTGCATTATATGCGAAAAAAATGAATTTAATAATCGAAATAAATCCTATAAACAAACTGTAGCTGAAAGTGGAAATTACAACAAAGCGCACTTGTTGCTGTCATCTAGACGGACAGTGCTGCCAAACCCGCGTACGTGCGTACTTTGTATGAGATCGAGGTGAATTTGCACGAGTGTTAATCGGCGTTACAAGGTTTGAGTTAAACGTCTCGTAAAGGTCAAGTTATATAAATACAGCTTATTATATATTTGTTTGGTTGAATAAAAAATGTGGATATAAAATCAAATAGAGATATAAACAGTCGTGAGCAAAAACAACGTGTTTGTGATGTATAGTGGGTTGGGTCGATTTGTATGGACGAAAGTTAACCGATATCGCGCCATCGATTTTGCGATAGAATTTGGGCTCAGAAAAAAAGTTAAAGATACACTACGCAGACCCAAAAAAATAATTTTCGAGCCTACGAAAAAACTTCGATTTTCGATCAAAATTCTTCTAAATCTCCATAAAAGAATTTTTTTTATTTCAAAGAACTGCATTACCCAATTTTGCATTTGCCAATTGACACGAAAAAAAATACACAAAAAATGATTTGGAGCCTTGAAAATGAAAAAAATGCATAAAAAATCGAAAAAATCTATGAAATTTCGCAGGCTCGAAAATATTTTTTTGGGTATGCGTGCTGGAAAATTTTTTCCTGACCTCAAATCCTATCGAAAAATCGATGACGCGATATCGCTTAATAAATCGACCCAGTCTAATGTATAGTAAGCCAGATTCGATAAGTTAGCTATCGAGGAATTCTCTCGAGGCTAAAAAATGGGAAGCGTTACACAAATTAACATAAAATCAACGACATAACGTCTAGTGACCTTATTACCACATCAAACGACCACAAAGTCAATTGAAGCTATAGAATGGTCACAATGTCAAATATAAAATGGTTAAATGTCAATATTATTTTCGCTTTATTTTTCTTCAGTCGAATGAAAAGAGAAACTTGTGCCGGTGACGATTCCTTTGAAATAAGAACATATTCAACTAAATGTCGAACCAATCCTGCGGAAGTTTAACTTTTGTGCTGATCTTAGATTATATGTATGTACTAGAAGACCCAGCAGACGTTGTCCTGCCCTAAATTTGGCCTACCTGCATACATTTTAATAAGCTTTTTCCGTCTGACTCTGCCCTCCTCCCCTCTTCACTTTTCCTAATCCTTTTATTCACTCCTCCCTTCGTTGTTTTCGCTTCATCTATCTCCATCTTCGTCTCATTCTATCTCTTTCTCAATCTCCTTCTTCTTCTCTCTTTTCTCTTCTCTCAATTTCTTCTCATTCTTCTGCATTCCTTATTGCCTGTCCCAGGGAGTGGTATGTATTTTATTCCAGTCCCAGTCCCACTCCGAGTCTCAATCACAGTCCTAGTCCTAATCCCAGTACCAGTCCGTCTCTGGATAATATATTACTCTGTACTAATGCAACAGTTTTCATTTGACATCCATATTGTATAAACACTGTCTAAGCATTCACTGGCCCACGTTTTGGCCTATATCTCGAGACCCTAGTCACCCAGGATTACGAAAATTACCCTCTATACAACTAAGACTCTCCAGAATTAAAAAAAATGTCATAGTACCTCTAAATCGCGGGCCCCCTCAGAAACCCCCCTCCCCCACCATCTCGGGGGGCCTGGTGATGTGCTATACTTTATATGATTCGCTATAATATTTTTTGTTGATAAGCAGATTGTTTAATTAAACACCAAATGAGATATAACCTATCCTATCTCTCAAGTTAGATCAAACTACATACGGGGTGCAAAACAAATTCCAAATCGGTTCAGTAGTTTAGGAGTCCATCGCGCCCAAAAATGTTGTGACACGTCTTTTTTATATATTAGGATATTACATGGTACTTTTCCCAAAACAGTCATAAAGTCAAACGGAAATTTTCTAAATGGCCATAAAGTCAAATTAATAAAGGTCAATATTTAAGCAATTGATCTTATGGCCATTTGAAGTTGTCTTAAGCCAATTGATTTTTTTGCTATTTTAAGTGCTCGTTATACCGGTTGACCTTTTGGACGTTGACCCTATGTCACCCCACCAAAAACTTTATTTTACAGGATATCAAAAAAGTACCAAAGGGGAAACGAAGTGGTCTCTAATTAACACCAATTGGTATTCACCTAATTCCGAAAAAGCCCCAAGTCAGTACCAATATTGTTCAGAAATAATTCCGAATTGGTTACGAAAACACCACGAAAAACTCCCAAATCAATAGCGAAATTGTTCCCAAAAAAAAAGAGTCGAAGACATTAAAGAAAAACCGAAAATATTCTACATATAGTGCATAGATTGTGACAAAGTAGTTACGTAACAGTGCAAAAATATAACCTCAGTGTCAATACCGAAATTCTCCCAAAGTAGCGTCGACATCATTGCGGAAACGTCCTCTAATTTGCTACACAATGATTGTAAAGATAATTCAAAAGTATCCGATAATATAATCGCAGAACAGTACGAAATGATTTCGAAAATATTTAACACTGGTCCTCAAGAGTCCTAAAAAATTCTAAATTTATGACATAAACATGCCAAAAATAACCAAAATGAATACTGACATCATTGCAAAACAGAATGCCGAATTCATTACAGAATGACACCAAATTCATAAACTAAATATCTTGAAATAATTCTTCAACAACACAGGAAAAGCATGGAACTAAGCGCCGGGCTGCAAAGTGTCAAAGATCAACCGCAAGCCTCACAACTTTAGACTAACAAATTTACTCTTACCATTGAAAATAGAGAACTGCAGCCTCATAATTGGTGCACTGACTGTATACTGCCTTCTAGCGTAACGTGCTTTAAAAGTAGGCCTTGTCAGTGATATGTGCTGCAGGAAGTGCGGGGTGGAGGAGGAAACGATCGAACACAGTTTGTGCTCGAGCCCCTGCGCTCGCCAGACTAAAACTCCAGTTGTAAGGAGTAGCACAGCAATCAGATCTAGATGCAAAAAGTAGCATAGTTCCCAGAAAGCTTCTAGTATTTTCAAAAGGGCGGAGTTATTTTCAGTTTGGTCGTTGAGCAAACTTCTGGTAACACTATGTACCATTCAGTTTAATTAATTCCTGAACAATACCAAATCTCGAAATAGTACGAATTTGTTTCGAAACGTGTTACAACGGGATCTGTTAAAAGCATTGGCATCACTCTAAAAAAATACGCAACGAATACTGAAAAAGACCAAAAGTTATTTCAAAAACCTCTCTAAATTATTTCAAAGTGTCCGGTACTTTTTTTATGAGGAATAACTAGGCTTTATTTGATCAACACTGCGAAAATTGCAAAGTATTGGAAAGTTTGAGAGCTGAAATAATTTTTTGTATAATCTTTTTTGAAAAGTTGGAAAAAAATACCGCAAATCATCCAAAACTTGTCTTTGTATCGAAATAAATCCCAAGGAAGAAACAAAATTTCGAAACTTTGTACCGTCACAATCTTTGCATATTTCAGCCCCTCTTTTCCACAGTAAATTTATCCTAAAATATCAGATTTCACGTAGAAACAATTGACATGCAAAGCTCCATATACATATATGATGTGTTTTATAAGAAATCCGTGACAGATCGCTGGGTATCTAGAGCACGTCGGCTCAAAACATGCCGGCGACGACAACACTTACTTTTTCTAGATAACAATTTTTAGCTTAATGTTCAGAACCCAATGTTGTGGAAACTTATTCAAACGACTGATTGTTCTATGGATTTTTTCCGCGTGTAAGCCTCTAATGATTTCATTTTCGTTTCATATCAAAACCAAAACAATAATAACAACAACAGCCACAACAAAAACATTACCAGTGACATCAATATCATCCGCAGTGACAACAAAAATAATTAAAGCAATTACCACAACAACAACAACAACGATTCTAGACGTCATTCCACTAGCGTTGCTAAAAGTACTCGTAATCAATAATGCATAAACATACAGCGACCAGTGGGCGGTGAGACACCAGGTGAGCTAGTACAACGTCGTATATGTATATATGTATGTAAGTAGCAGAATAATATATAGATATATTCGTTCAATATCAGACAGATGTCGTAATTAATCGTCACAGTGCCCTGATTTGCAATTAGCAATTAACATTTTTCTTTGTTCAATAAGTCCCAACAAAATGCACAACAACACAAATGACAATATTAATGCATTGATATTAATTTAAAGCATACAAAAAATAATAAACATTGAATATTGAAAAATTAAAAACTAAACGCATTGAGTTATGATGTTGCAACAAAAAAATCTAGAGTTCATTATCTACAAGGTTGCTCCACATTTCAAAAAAAAATAATAATAATAATTAGTACCTAATTCAGAAAAATTGTTCATTATTAAGAAAAAATTGCAAGCGAGTGGCTTTGAAATAAAACAAAAAGAAAAAATATAAATTTGCTTTAAAATTTTAACAATTCATATACAAAAAATGTATTTATGTGTTGGAAATAGGCGAGCATTTTTTAGCCGTTGTTTATGCCTCTGGAGTGAAGAAAAATTAATTCAAAGAAATAACAAAACCTTAACCACAATTTACGTTAAATTATTTGGAGCACTTTAGTTCGTCATTGTTTTAGACAAGAAAATAGGCAAAAATGTTGACACGATTCAAAGTGACAGTAATAAATGACAAGCAGTGTCCGCTCCATCGCCTGTCCGTCTGTCGTCATTATCGTCAAACGAATTTGACGACTTTGTCGCAACGCCACGTAGCTCTTAATTTACATACATTTTCATTTTCTTTTCGTCATATTGGATTACTTAGTTGATGTTTTTTGTTTGTTTTTGTTGTTTTTTTGTATATTTAAATTGTATTTTATTTTTCTCAATTTCTTTGCTTTCTTTCAATGGCAACTGCGTGCGTCTGTCAAAAAAGTTACCACGACTAAAATAAAAATAAAGTATGTTGTATATATGCACAAATATATACAAATATATACTGCCTGTTGTTGCGATTGTTTGTTTGCCTTGGCAGTGATGCCCAACAACATAATTCGTCACAACATTATTTGAGACTTTTTTTGGGTTTATCGGCCAACGCACAGCAAACACTCACACTCACATAAAGTTTTGTGCATATTTTACGTTTAAGTCGATTTTGTTTTCTTTTTGTTTCAATTTTCACTTTCCTTTGCTCAAATATTGGATGGATTAGACCAGCTGTTGACTTACATATATTGTACTGCATTGTATACATGTGTGTGTGTATGTGTTTCAAAGATGGGTACCTTGCACTATCAACTAAAGCTAACTCCAGTGTATTAGCCAGTACTGGAGGAGTAACATAAGGCCAACGGCCATAACGTCAATTTGCCTTGTAAGCACTTAAAATGGCCACAAAGTCATAGAACTTATGGCGATAAGAACTGGAGGAGTAACATAAGGCCAACGGCCAAACGTCAATTTGCCTTGTAAGCACTTAAAAAGGCCACAACGTCAATAGAACTTATGGCCATAAGAAATGGTCGCAACGTCATATTTGAATTTTTTACAATGTCAACGATATTGATTTTATTGATGGGGTGACATAAGTTCAAGGGGTATGACCTTGCGACCACTTGAAGTGATTATACAGCCAAATGATATTATCGCCATCTGAAGTAGTCATTACGTCAATTGTCTCTTTGTCCGTTGGCCTTATGTCACCTCACCACAATCAGTATTATCAAAGAGAACATTTGTTGACTTTTACAAGAAACATGCTCCATTATAAAGGACAAATGTCAGCGAGCTGAATAAACTAAAAGACCCCGGTTGCCGTTGGAAGAGTTAAAGTACGCTGTTTTTCGATTCCAGTCCGAAAGTAAAACCCCTGCAACAGGAACAGAGGGGATGCCGACCATATTTGAGCCGAATTTCAGCACGCTCCAATAATAAACTGCTAACTGACACCCAACGATAGTATACTGAATTTCCAACAGAGGCTCGCTGATATCGAGGACACGGCCGGAAAAATAAACGGAGCAGTACTTATCGCACGTGACTTTATCTCAACAACAAACCGGAAGAGGAAGACTGCACAACGCGACTAGACTGGAACTAACGGTCATAAACTCTGGATCACTTTCAGGAGAGCAGGTATCTAAGAAAACAATACCAGATTGCAAGATGACAGTATCTCGGAGCCACACGAGAGTGGAAAGTGCTTGAAGACTTTTCTGGCAGCGATCAGCAATACATTTCATTTTAGGAGGGTCAAAAACGCGCCAGTGCGGAAACAGTTAGGAGCACCCGCATATAAAATGTGTCAGTACTAAACACGAAAGCGCTTATTATTGCTATCAACACACAACTGCTAAAAAATCTCGCCCATCAAGCGGTGGAGCACATATTTGATCTACTATGGAGCACCCGAAGCTTTCGGTTCTTATCTCAAGACAATTTTCTCATGTAAACTTTATGGTTGTTCTAACTGCAAAATTCTACATTTTACTGCACTGTGCCCATCTATGCGATGTATGAACGGACTAAAAGCACATGAAAACTAATTCAGCAAATATTGCTAAAGCTTTTACCCGATAATTTGTATGCTATGTTAAGCTATACATAATACACACATACACACATGTATATTTTAAGAACATTTCAAATAGTATTTGGAATTTCCAACTAACAAAAAAATAAGCTTGTTTTAAACAAGAATTTAGGAACACTTTTTGCAATTCGTAGAAAAAGAATTTTTAGAAAACAGATGAACACTAAACTGGATTGATTATGCTTCTGAAACGAATTCTTATAAAATATGTGATGGATACTTTGAAGTGTAGTGAAGAAAAGGGCTTAAGACTAAAGAAGACTTATAAATTCTGATACAAATTTATAAAACGAAAATGGGCTTATGTAGTTAGGAAATAGTTTTGCCTTAACGAAATGACTTGTAACTGAAGAACAAAATAAATAAATAAATATTAGATCTTAGCTTCTAGCTTTAAAATGGTTTTGCATATTATTGTGACGAATATTAGCAACGCTAAGGGATACTATCATCTCTAAGACAATACTAAGCAGTGACTTGTATGCACGTCAACAAATAAATCATTATGTCTATACATATGTCCATACAAGCAGCGGAGAGCACAAACACATGCATATATCTGAGATACTCCCAAAAGTAGGCAATAAATTGTGGAAGTATCACTCACATATACATGCGCATATGAGAAGGTATAACGTGCATCTGTAGTTATGTTATAGCTGGTAATTTATAGCTGGTAAACAAGTAGCAAATTCTAGAAATACAAACGCCTAGAAATATGTCAACGAGGAAACCAAAAAGTATAAAAGCAGCACCAGGTGAGGCACGACGAATCAGTTTGATTTAAGCACGCTATCTGTTGAGAAGTAGAAGTGTTATTGTGAAGTACTTTAATAAAGGCCATTTTGCATTATTGAATAGTGGAGTTATTTATTCAACAGTTTAGTGATTCGAACGTTAGTAGAGGATTTGGAATAAGCGGAATTGCACTAAATTCGTAACATTATGTTATGTTATATTGTCTTGCCATCTTTTGTTATGTTATGGTATACTATGTTATGTCATAGTATGTTGTTATGTTATGCTATGCTGTTTTGTTATGATATGAAATATTATGTTATGTAATATAATGTAATGTTATTTTATGTTGTGCCATGTAATTTTATTTTATGTTATTATTTGTTGTTATATCATCGGTACAATGCCAAAGTTACGAATGTGCCATACTTGTTTTAACGAAATATTATATATATGAAATTTTGCAAAGCCAAAACAACAAATGTGCAGTTTTTAAATAAAAATTAAAAAAATTATTTTTCAATTAACATTACTTAGTTGTTTACAAAAGTAAACCTTCCAATAGTGGTTGAAAAATACAAAATTAAATCTCTATTAATTAAATCTCTATTTTTAAGTGTCTTACGCGTTTTTCTCAAAACATCAAATATGCACATTCGTTACTTTGGCATTGGACCGACGATATTATGCTATGCTGTTTTGCTATGTTATGTTATGAAATGTCATGGAATTATATGTTATGTTATGCTATGTAATATTATGTTATGCTTACTTATGGCATGTTAAAGTTGAGTTGTTGTTGTGAGTTACGATGTTTTATGTCATGCTATCTTACGATATTTCAATTTTTTATTTTTCTTATTTCGTTTTATTTTCTTTATTAAATAAACCAAGCCCACGCAAAACTGCCATCTCGCCTAATCATATAATTGATAATAATAAATTAACCAAAATCCCGACAGTCATCTAGCTTCAACGCATTCGAGACAACAATTATTGTAGCACAAATATTGTCATAGTCATATGTAATGCACACTGCCGTATGATTGTCAATCGCAACAACAGCATAATAAGCACTGAATGTTGCCAGCCAACAAATAATCAGTTTAATTAGCTTAATAGTTTTGGCAATCACTCGAATGTCGAGCAACAGAAGGCACGCATATAAATTTCTTTCTTGAAAATTTTGGGAAAAATCATATTTTTTATGATATTTTATTGCCTTGTATTTGTCTTATGAACGCGGTCAATTTTTTATGTTGCTTCACATTTTGTAGGGTATCTATGTGTGTTGTCAATATTTTTAATTTATTTTTTTCATCTACTTAATTTTATATAAGTTGTTTATAATTATGTAAATATTTTTATAAATTTTTTTTTCAGCTTTCGTTTAAGGCACAGTGGAGCAAGACACACATTTTTTGATTAATTGTGAGAAAAATAAATTTGTAATTCGAATGTTGGTATATAAAAATATTATTCAATAACATTGTACCCAGTGAAGGATAAGTCGCTTTCATGAAGTACTTCTATACTTACAAAAGGATATACATACATAACCGGTTCAAAAAAATGTATCGATTTCAAAATAGTATTTGCTTTCGAGAAATAATTACAATAAAAGATATTATCATATTAAATAAAATAATTATAAAAAAAAATGGTTACGTTAAACGGTTTTATTGAAATCAATACTTACATGAAGTAATAATAATACTAAAAGCTAGAAAATAATTAGGTAGGTCCTAGGTACTAGTCATCACACTCCTCATCGATCTAGGGCGTTGATGAGAAAATTAATTAAAAGTGCTGGACGCGTCAAATTTCTATTGATGACTATAGTCATAAGTAAGACCAACTGAACCTTAATAAGGTTACGCTACGCCTCACATTTTTGGAAATTTCACGCACCCCAACGCTTTTATTTAATTGTCTGATCAACGCCCTAGATTTATGAAGAGTGTGATGACTAGTACCTAGGACTAACCTAAGTATTTTCTAGCTTTTAGTATTATTACGAGTATTACTTCATGTAAGTATTGTTTTCAATAAAATCCTTTAACGTAAAACATTTTTTTATTATTTTATTTTCAAGTTTTTAGTCTTTATTTAGTTGCCTATTATTTCTCATCCTATTTAGTTCATTTAGTGACTCATTATTCCAAGGACTCTGCCTGACAATTTTTTACAATCTATATATTTTGATGTCACTTCTACCGGACTGTATGTATTATGTGCTCCAAATATGAGCCAAATCGGACCACAAATACGATTCTTGCGAATATCTAAATCCTTGCGCCACCTAGCGGCAATTTTTTCACAGTACGCTTTCTATTCATGTGTGTATTATGTGTTCCAGATATGAGCCAAATCGGACCACAAAAACGATTTTTAAAATATTTCGATCCATGCGCCACCTATCGGAGCTTTTTCTTTTTATTGCAATGTCATCGGGTTCTGAACTATATACCAAGTTTCGAGCTTGTAGCTTATCGGGAAGCTACTTAAATTTCAATTAAAAAAATTTGTGCCAGCCAGCCAACCAACCAGCCTGTCAAGTCAAGCGAAATAAAACCGTTGAAAAACTGATCGGTTCCAAAAAATTTATCGATTTCACAGTAGTAAATGATTTAAAATGTGTATTGATTTCAAAAAGTAATTGGTTTAAAAAACATTATCGATTTCAAAAAAAGTACCAGTGCAAAAATGTATCTATTTAAAAATTTCAAATGTTTGTCGGTTTCAAAAACTAAACGGTTTAAAAACTTTTAAATTTTCAAAAGTAACCGGTTCTAAATATTTTTCGATTTCAAAAAAATACAGGTTCTGAAACATGTGTCATTTTCAAAAAGGAATATCAGGTTCCAAAAATCCAACCGGTTCTAAATACGGCTAAAAAATTCAATTAAGCAACAACTTCTTAAAAAGTTAAGGCTTCCAAAAAGTAACCAGTTCCAAAACAAGTAAACAGGAGCCAAATAAAATAACCGGTTGCAAAACGGGGAACAGTTCTGGAAAAGTAGGCCATCCAGAACAAGGAACCGGTTGCAAAATAATAAACCGTTTGAAAAAAAGTTAGTAACCGGTGCTTAAGAAGTAACAGGTTTAAAAAAAAGTAAATGGTTCCATAAAAATAATACGTTTTTAAAGCGATCCTAGCAGTTTACAATAATCGGTTCTAAAAATTTTTTAAATCTGTTATCGGTTTTAAAAAAATTACCAATTTTAAAAAAGAAACATTTTTCTAATAAGTTATCATTCCTAAATAAATAACCAGTTCCAAACGATAAGAAGGTTCCAAGAAAGTCACTGATAGTAGAAACCTTTAACCGAAATACTCCCGAAAACAATATCCACCATAGTTCCAAAAACGCCTCAAATTTAACTAAAAGTAAAAAAATCTCCAAATCTATCCGAGTTAAACCCTAGAAAAGCCCAAAAATAGTTCCAAAGTTATGGCGTTATAATTGTGAAATCATCCCTTGGCTATTCCGCTAAGATTCCGAACTTATTTCTTAACAGTACTAAAGTCAATGTGTTCAAATTCATGGTGCCCTACTGGTCATATTGCCTCACTGTGCAGAACAATATACATATGTACATCGTTTATTATGGATATGGTAAGACTTCTTGTCATCTTGATTACCTAAAATAAATTAATGTATGTATGTAGATCGTAAGTCCAAAAACATGTGTTTTTTTTTCTTTTTTGTTGCGCTTAAATTTTTAATTTCCTGGCTGTCGATTAGACCTATGTATGTATATTTTATTAGCTGTAATCATTTAAGTAACAAAATAAATTTGTTTGATATCTTTTTATACTTTATGCTAATGTTTTCATATATCAAAACAAAAAGTGAAAATATTCGAATGTGTTAATTTATGAACTTTGATTCCATCTATAACCAGATATTTTTTAATGCAGTCTTTGTCGGAGTTCTTATCTTGCTTTGTTGTTGTTGTTGTCTTGCTTTCGTTTTTAGTTATTGCTTAACATTTTTTATATTTTTTTTTCTTCAGGAATGCGCATGCGTAACGGTTTATGCCGCACAGCTAAAGCAACGTTGAAGAAGCATAAATACGCGAGTTTATGTATTTTAAAATATTTTCTGTCATAAAATTTTGCTTCTGTTTTATTTCGTGTTTTATGATTTTAGAGATATTTAAAGAAGACCAATACGATGTGTACGAGACCAATTTTAAGACTTCAATTTTTTTTTGGAAATATTGGTTTCTGTAAAATACTGTGTAAGAGTTTTTTAAAAACTATTTTCTTGAAAGTTAATCTTCCTTTACGGCGAGCTCATGTTTGGTTAAGAGTATAATTTTACGGAAATTTTACTATGTAATTAAAGTTATGGGATAGAAACAACAGAAAATTAAAAAAAATAATAATCGATTCTAAAAAATTAACCGTATTTAAAAAAGGAGCCGGGTCTAGGAAAAGTGACTGGTTCAAAAAATGGCCAATGCAAAAACAACCCATTCAAAAAGGTAAGCGGGTCAAGAAATTAACCGGTAAAAAGTCACCGGTTCAATAAAGCAACCGATTCTAAAGAAGAAACCGTTTCCACAAGACATAACAGATTATAAAGAAGAAACCAGTTCTAAACCAGAAATCGGTTTCATAAAACATAAACAAACTGGGTCTAAACAAGAAACCGGTTCAAAAAAGTAACCGGTTCTAAAGAAAGTAACCGGTTCTAAAGAAAGTTACTGGTTTTAAAGAAGAAATCGGTTCAAAAAAGTAACCGGTTCTAAAGAAATAACCGGTTCTAAAGAAAGTGACTGGTTTTAAAGAAGAACCGGTTCTAAAGAAAGTAACCGGTTCTAAAGAAAGTTACTGGTTTTAAAGAAGAAACCGGTTCTAAACAAGAAACCGTTTCAAAAAAAGTAACCGCCTCTAACTAAAATTACTGGTTTTAAAGAAGAAACCGGTTCTAAACAAGAAACCGGTTCAAAAAAAGTAACCTGTTCTAAAGAAAGTACCCGTTCTAAAGAAAGTTACTGGTTTTAAAGAAGAAACCGGTTCAAAAAAAGTAACCGGCTCTAAGTAAAATTACTGGTTTTAAAGAAGAAAATCGATTCTAAACAGAAACCGGTTCAAAAAGTAAACGATTCTAAAACAAGTTACTTGTTTTAAAGAAGTATCCAGTTCTAAAAAACAAACCGGTTCCAAAGAAGTAACCGATTCTAAGAAAGTTACTGGCGGTTCCATAAAACTTAAGAGATTCTAAAGAAGAAACTGGTTCTAAACAAGAAACCAGTACTAAACAAGAAAGCGGTTCTAAACAAGAAACCGGTTCTAAAAAAGGAACCGGTTCTAAACAAGAAACCGGTTCTAAAGAAGAAACCGGTTTTAAACAAGAAACCGATTCTAAAGAGAGTTAATGGTTTTAAGGAAGAGGCCGGTTCTTTGAAACATAACAGATCTAAAGATTAAACCAGTTCTAAACAAGAAGCGGTTCCATAAACATAAAAGATTTCTAAAGAAGAAAGCGGTTCTAAACAAGAAACCAGTTCTGAAGAAAGTTACTGGTTTTAAAGAAGAAACCGGTTCTAAACAAGAAACCGGTTCTAAAGAAAGTTACGGGTTTTAAAGAATAAACCGTTTCTAAACAAGAAACCGGTTATAAAGAAAGTTACTGGTTTTAAAGCAGAAACCGGTTCCATAAAACATAACCGATTCTAAAGAATAAACCGTTTCTAAACAAGAAACCGGTTCTAAAGAAAGTTACTAGTTTTAAAGAAGAACCCGGTTCTAAACAAGAAACCGGTTCTAAAGAAAGTTACTGGTTTAAAAGAAGAAACCGGTTCTAAACAAGAAACCGGTTATAAAGAAAGTTACTGGTTTTAAAGAAGAAACCGGTTCCATAAACATACAGATTCTAAAGCATAAACCGGTTCTAAACAAGAACCCGGTTTCATAAAACATTACCGGTTCTAAAGAAGAAAACGGTTCTAAACAAGAAACCGGTTTGTAAAGAGAAACCGGTTTCATAAAACATAACCGGTTCTAAAGAAGAAAATGGTTCTAAACAATAAACCGGTTCTAAAGAAGAAACCGGTTCTAAACAATAAAACCGGTTCTAAAGAAGAGCCGGTTGTAAAGAAGAAACCGGTTTCATAAAACATAACCGGTTCTAAAGAAGAAAACGGTTCTAAACAATAAACCGGTTCTAAGGAAGAAAACGGTTCTAACCAATAACCGGTTCTAAAAAAGAAACCGGTTTCTAAACAAGAAACCGGTTTCATAAAACTTAACCGGTTCTAAACAAGAAACCGGTTTCATAAAACCTATACCGGTTCTAAAACAGAAAATGGTTCTAAGCAAGAAACCGGTTCTAAAACAGAAAATGGTTCTAAGCAAGACCGTTCTAAACAAGAGACCGATTCTAAACAAGAAACCGGTTCTAAATAAAGTTACTGGTTTTAAATAAGAAACCGGTTTTCATAAAACATACCCGGTTTCTAAACAAGAGACCGATTCTAAACAAGAAAACCGGTTCTAAAGAAAGTTACTGTTTTTATAAGTAGAAACCGGTTTCATAAAACATAACCGGTTCTAAAGAAGAAACCAGTTCAAAAAAAGTCACCGATTCTAAAGAAAGTGACTAGTTTTAAGAAGAACCCGGTTCTAAAGAAGAAACCAGTTCCAACGAAGAAACCGGTTCTAAAGAAGAAAGCAGTACCAACGAAGAAACCGGTTTCTAAAAAAGAAAGCAGTACCAACGAAGAAACCGGTTCTAAAGTAGAAACTGGTTCTAAAGAAGAGAAACCGGTTCTAAAGAAGAAACCGGTTCTAAAGAAGAAACCCGCTCCTGAAGAAAACACCGCTTCTAAAGAAGAAACAGGTTCTTAAGCAAAAACCGTGTTCTCTACCGGAACGTACCGGATTTGTATCCGGCAAAGGCCAATAACCAAAACCTTCGTGGAGTGTCTTTATCGTTAATACAAAAACAACATTATTATTTAAAAAAAAACGGTTTGAAATAATTACCAATTCCATAAAATAACCGGTTCTAAAAACTAGCCGATTTCAAAAAATTAAGCGGTTTTAAAAAGCGACTGGTTTTTAAAAACTAACTTGTTCCAAACTTAACCGTTTAGAAAAGTAAGTAAGCGGTTTTAAAAAGGTTACCGGTTACAAAAATGTTATCGGTTCATAAATAGAAGCTCGTTCCAAAAATACTACTTTTTCGAAAAAAATTACCAATTCCAAAAAAGTTACCAATTTTATAAAAGAACCAATTACTCTTACACATAAACTTTCACTTCCAAAATAAGTAACTTGTTTCGCATTACAAGCAAGTAATCGATCCAAAAATATTTACAAGGTTTGAAAAAGAAATTGGTTTAAATAAAGTAGGGGGGAATCATTTCCAAATAATAACCGGTTCAGAAAAGAGGGTCGCATGTAAAGAATAGCAGGTTTCAAAAAAATTACTTCTAACGAAATTTTCCAAAAACAACCTTAAAGTGGTCTCATAAGACTGAGATTATAGCAAACAATTTCGATAGTTCTAGAGCTTAGTAACAAAACAATTCCGAATTGATTTCCAAACAGTCCGAATAATAGAACCGATACTACCATGCAACCCTAAATTAACTCAAAAGTAGAACTAAAGTTTTGAAAAATTTTTAATAAACGGGTTTTTTCACAATGTTTGAAAAATATGTAGTCTCACCAGAAGGGTTAGGAAAGAAAATAAAGAGGAAAATTGGTAAGTAGATAACTTAAAGTTTCGGCTTGAGCGAGGAAATTTTCACTCCGCTCGACTATTAAAAGTGGTGTTGGAGTAATCAAATGAAATTAAAGCATGTTACTTCAATTTTAAAGCAGAGTCAAAGTGATTATGAAGCGAATAAAGTAAATATTATTGGTGCCTAAAATCCGAGAAAGTAATTCTGGAACAATCAAATCCCTAACAAACTTTTTTTATCATGTCTTTTCTTCGGCCCCACGTATTTTTATTTTTAAGTTTCAACCATGCAATATTTTTATTGATTGTGTACCTAGACATTGGTTAAAATCTTTCGGCATTTAATTGAAATTGTGCGCTGCGTGAAACCTCCAAAACCGCTTGGGCTATAACAGTTTATGCGTAAAACAGTTATAAAGAAATTTCAAATAAGTCAAATTTGCCTTCACATTTTTCCAAACTAACTTTACAAAAAAATATTTAACACTCTTTTAATTTGATTTGCTAAACACTTTCAGTTTACTGTCTAATAACAATATTCCAATACAAACTCTGATTTAGACAACGCCCTTGAAGGGTTTAAAACAACACGCAATTAAATAAATTCGGATACACTTCCGCTTTAAGAATTTAGCTTAAAATTGCCACTTATTCAGCGTAACGTAAAACGAATATTGATGAGAATTCAATTATAAATACGGATAAGAATCTGAAAAGACGAACGTAAAAGAAAACAGCAAAAATCAAATCGAAAGCTTAAGCTTTGACAACAACGAGATAGAGTAGAAAAGTGAAATCTTAACTTTAATAATCCGGAAAACGTAAAGGACTGCATTGAAAAGTACAACACAATAAAGGGATAACAGTTACAGTGGAATCAAAGAGGATAAATTATGATAAGAGCCACCAGTTTGCTACGAGTGGCCAGTAACTCGCTGGAAATCAAAAAACTGATGCCGAATGTTTTTCTATGAGGAACATTTTTGAATTGTCTCCCATTCATCCATGCGGTGTAGGCACCTTGTGCAACTGTGATTTTTGGAAAGAGAGTTAATAGAATATAATAAAATACAGTCGGAAGAATAAACACAAACAGCCCAAGAAAATGTATAGGAGACATTTTATGCACATCTCGACCAAAAAAATAACAGCGACTACCTCATAGAAAACATCGAGCAAATGGCTACGAGTAACGAGTGACGTCTCTTATTATAATTTATCCTCTTTGGTGGAATAATAGAGACAGCAGACGACCAGTAATTCGAGAAAAGGAGCCGCGACTTCTCGTTTCGGTGACTGCAACATAGCCAAAACTATAAAAATACGGCCCTTATGCGAGATGGTAATCAGAAATCAAAATTATCAAACTCCTCACAATAGCATGAAGGTTTTAGGAATGCAGAAACAGTAAGAATGAAGTTAAGAAACTACTAATCTTGACAAACTGACTGATATCAATACTTTATTAAATTCTTTGTATAAGTTTCAACGCACACTCATATTTCAGCTTGAAGTGTTCATCAAATACTAAATACCCAATCAAATTGTCTGATTTACATATTTGTACATATAAAAATAAAGCGATTCATTACTCCGCTTTGTAGATTTTTGAAGGACAAACTTTGCCAGGATGACATTTTTACATTTTCAATATCAGCCAGCTGGAAAACCAACCCAACCACAGGAACCCGCCAGCAAAGCTAAAACAACACTAGAAAAATATATTTTAAAACAATGCGACAAAAGTGAATGTTCGAGGGTACGCTTGAGGTATGATTTAAGCACTTTAAGTGATGCCAATTTGCATATTAAAAAATCGCGTTGAAGCGAGCGAATATAAACAAAAACGCAGCTATCGCGAAGGGAATGAAAAATAAAGCGCGAATGGAAAATGAGAAGAGCTTTACACTAAAGAAAAATGAAGGAAGTAAAAATGAAGCGCTGGTGTATTCAGCCGCACAAATGAACGACCAACATCACATCACATGCCACACTCTCGCGATTCGCCACTTGCCACATGCCAAATGGACGGCAAGGTGGTCGCGTAACTTAGTAACTCGCTCCAACCAACTTTGGGAGGCTGATATCACTATGATGTTTGCTGGTGTTTTTGCTGCTTTTTTCTTCTCCGGCTTTGTTTAACTTGTTACTGGCATTGTTATTGTGCCGACTTTTTTTTACTATGTACAAAATTTATGCTTAGTTTGCATGTGTGAAAATTATTGCAGTAAACTCATTAAATTCACGGCATGGTCCAATGAGGAAGCTGTATAACTTGTTGACTTGAGCATCACACATCTTCTATATGTAAATGTGTATCCCAGTAAGTAATTTGGGAAAACATTTTTTTGAATAGGTAGGAGACCGCTAATTAATAATTCTAGTTATGGGATAAAAACAGCAGAGAACCTCAAAATATAGTAACTGAATCTAAAAAAGCGGGTCTAAATAAGGCGGGTCTAAGAAAAGTAACCGGTTACAAAAAAGGTACCGGTTCTCAAAAAAATATATGTAGGCTTCCAGAAATGAAGTTGATTCAAAAAGTAACCTGTTCGAAAAACAACCTGTTCCGAATAATTAACCGGTTCGAAAAATAAAACGGTTCCAAATAAGTAACCGGTTCGAATAGTAAACCGGTTCCACTAAAAGTAACCGGTTCAAAACATAAGCCGGTTCCAAATAAGTAATCGGTTCGACTAATAAACGGTTTCCAAATAGTAACCGGTTACACAAAATAAACTGGTTCCAAGAAATAAGCGGTCTTGAAAAAGTAACCGGTTCCAAAAAGTAATTTTCACACATAGAGCTTCGAAAAGTTAACCCGTCTAAAAAAAGATGGGTTTGGAAAACTACCAGTTCAAAAAAACTAACGTTACAGTAAAAAAAATTCCCCTTTTGAAAAAAAGTACAGTTTTAAAAAATAACTGGCTTGAAAAAGGTACTATCTAATTCCAAAAACTGCAGTTCCTAAAAGTAACCGTATTGAAAAAACTTGCCGGTTCAAAAAGTAACCGGTTCGAAAAACGTTGTCAGCTCAAAACAGCAGTCGTATCAAAAAGGTGACTGTTCCATAAATGGTATGGGTTTTAAAAAGTAACCGTTAGAAATTGTATTATTATCTTATTATTCTCAGGTTTTTTTGCTTTACTGCCTTTAATGCGTAACATACATATGTATGAATTGTGTATCAGGGTCAGAGCGTTTCGATATGAGCGCAACAATGCTACGCCGCGCAGTGTCCTACAACCCTAGATTTTGGCATAGAGTCTCATGCATCAATATTTTACCTCGCGAAGACATAATTTATTCAAAAAGGTCATTGAACTGATTGGATTATAATACTTGTAATGCGATGTATAAATGTAAAGAGGCGGCTCCTGGCAAAATAAAAAAGTCGGTTGATGATCTCTAACAGTCCGAAGTTCCGCAAAGGACTTTAACTTGATATCGGCATAACACTCTCTATGTTTCCGGAAGTCTTTATGACATCTAAACGTAATGTCCAAAATCTAGCGATTATAATACCTAAGGCGCATATTTAGCCACCGAAAAGACATTCAACAATGCTTTCCTTGGTTCAGAAGTCGAGGGGACTACCGCTGCATGCATTTACTGCTAGGCGCCCTAATTTTCGCAGTGTAGTGGGATGGAACTTAATTCTCGAAACGGATATCTAGAGGTGCGCTACAATGAGAAAGTGGAAGACGTCTAAGTACTCTGGGTTGTAGTTGTTAGAGAGCTTCTTGTGTACCTCCTAACAAAATGTCCTTCAAGCAGTTGTGGCAGTATTGTTGTTGTTGTTGTTGTAGCGATAAGGTTGCTCCCGAGGGCTTTGAGGAGTGTTATCGATGTGATGGTCCTTTGCCGGATACAGATCCGGTAACACAGCACCATTAAGGTGCTAGCCCGACCATCTCGGGAATGATTTATGTGGCCACATTAAACCTTCAGGCCATCCCTCCCTCCGCACCCCCAAGTTCCATGAGGAGCTTGGGGTCGCCAGAGCCTCGTCTGTTAGTGAAACAGGATTCGCCGCGGATAGGTGAGGTTGACAATTGGGTTTGGAGAAGCTATATATTGCGCTGCGCAACCTGAGCGGTTGCGCTCGGGCATCGCTATGTACTAGGTGGACAGGGTTATGCGGACTGTTTGGAAATCCCACCCAAACAAAACTCCTTTTTATACGGTCAGTGCTTTCAATCTGTACTCTATTTGTGGTTCATTGACGCGGTGCAATATTGACAACAAAAAATGTATCGCCATCATAAAATGTGTGAAAATAATATGACAGATGTCGCTTTGTAGCCGCCTTCCTCAAAGTAAGCAGCATATTATCTGAGATCGGATGTGTGTTTGAAGTTTTAAGCGCAACCGAAATTTGGCGCTAAAAAAACTTTGAAAAGCTCATCGATAACTTAACGGAGCGAAAATAAATATATCCCTAATAGGAATTTAAATTAATATTGCTATCTTGGCCCGTGCTGCAGTTAAATTACTAAAAAAAAAGTAAACAAAAATTGTCTTCAACAAAAATAAGTTTGCTTGCTTACCTTAAATTTGGAACGGCTGCTGCAGCGGCGGCCGCCTGCAATGGTGGTGGCACATTATACGGAAATGGTAATTTGGCGGCTAATGCTGGATTTTCGAAAAGCATTTTAATGAAGTTTGTTGTTGCTGCTTCTGTTGAAGTATTCCAATTAACAAGTCGTTTGTTATTAGATTAATGACTTTGTAACTTTTTTAATTAGCATTCAATTTTTTTTTATATTTTATTTTTTTTTCACTTTTCTTTATCTATATTTATTTTGTGTGAATTTGTTAAATTTATGTCATTTATTAAATGCACAAACTTGTTTTATAACTTATCACTTCAATATTTTAGAAGACTTAATTATGATATTTTATTTTCTCTGTTAAAAACTTTCTTTTCTGTTATTAAAAATCGAATTTATTTATTGTAGAGCACATTAAATAACTGTTTTGAATATTGAAGAATATTCATTTTATTTTTTCGCTTTTAATTGCTTATAGATATAAATTTTGAAGTAATTTTGTTATGACTTTCTTTTGAGATATATATAAAACACTTTTTTATTTGTTTTTTTTAGCTCTTATTTAATAAACTTTTTTCTTGTATTTTTTTACTGTTTGCACAATTTTGTTTTAGTGTTTTTAATACAAAACTTTTATAAGTTTTTCAAATCAATGTTGTTATTTTATTTTTTCAAATATTTCCCTTATAAATATTTTTCAAACTTTTCTTTTCTTTATTTTCACAAAATTTGTTTGTCTAACTATAAATATTTCAATAAAGTGTTTTTTAATTGCTTTGTTGGTGTTTTTTCTGTGTTTAATTTTAAAATTTATTATAAAATCCTTTTAAAACTGATTCAGTGCCGGAATGCTTTAAATTTTGTTTATTTTAAAATACTGTAATCCATAAATTTTTGTTAGAACTTTTTTAAATATATTTTTTGTTTACCTTGTCAATTACTTTGTTAAATAATTTATAACAAATTTTAACACTTTTATACTTTAAACTTTCTTAACACTTTTCAAATATCGTAAAAGAAAAAATATATATATATCTATATTGCTTTAGCTTTTCACGCTCTTGAAGATTTTCGAAACTTTTTGTGATATTTCAACAATTATGTTTGTCAACAAAATTGGTAATTTTTCAAAGTTTTTAATTTCCGAAAAAACACTTTATTGTACAATTGGCCCGCTATTTCTGAATTCAGCACTTGTGTTTTATTGAAACAAGCTGCAAAGAAAAAAGATAAATATTAGTATTTTTTTATTTAATAAAAAAAAATATTTACTTAATTTATAAATATTTTTTTAGAAATTTGAAAATATTTCAAAAAATTTGAAACTTTGTTATAGGTTTTTGAAGACGCTATGAAGACTACGAATATGACCAAAATTTTGAAATCCGAAATTCGACCAAAATTTAATTTTTTTATTTTAAGATTTGCAAGTTAAAATAAGTTTTTGGTTTTTCAAATTTAAATTAGAAAACACGGTTCGATTTTCAAAAAGATTTCAAAAAATGTTGAATGGTTTTAATAGTTTTTTGAAAATATGGTGAACTTTGGTAAATTTTTAGGAAAATCTTTATGTGTTTTTTGGCAATTCAGAACTAGCGTCCGACAAGAAGCTATAGAAACCATTGGGTTTTGCAAATAAAAAAATCTTTTCATTTAATAATTTAGTGAAAAATGTAAACACCGTGACATCACACATTTAAACAATACAGGCCATCCCGCGATGTAACACATACAAAAAATAATTATATTGTCTTGTTTGGTTCATTTCACAAAATGCGCTCTGGAAATATGTCAAAATGTTTTCTGAAACAATTTTTATAGATTTTTTAAATATATGGGCAGACTCTTTATGACCAAGATTAATCTAACCTTTTTAGTACATCTTCATTACATCTGTTATAAGAGCAACGGTTTTATTAAGTTAAAAAAACGCAACGTGAGTTGCCAATCAGAACAAAAGTGCTAATTACAAATTTTTTAAAAGTTGAATCTGATTATTAGTTTCGTAGATATGTACTTACTCGAATTTTTCACTTGATAAAATCAACATATGTTTAGTTAAAGAATTCCAACAAAAGATTGCCAAATTGAATAAATTTTCAAACAAAAATGAGCATAAACTGAAAAAAGGTTTATTTAAAGGTTTTTCGAATATAAGGATATAACGTGAACTATTGCACAAAAAAGAAATATTCTAATTTTTGGGAATTAGTAGACTCGATTTTTTTTAGATCTTTGTGATTTCCAAATGAAATAATTATTCGTCTGTCCTGTGCAAGATAAACAAGTTGTAAAAAATGCAACTGTCATACTCCACATTTTCAGAAAGGTTTGAAATATGTCTTACACAAAAATGTATTGTCTTGCAGGTTGTAGACATATGGTAAATTTGAGCAATTTCTTATTGGATTTTTCTAGTTGAAAAATAAGTCTGCTTTGTTTGAGAAATATTTGGACGCGAATTTCGAGAATACTTACAGCAGCAAACAAACAAAATAGCAGTGCCGAATTTTTATCAATTTCGGCCATTAACATTTTTTTGTAATGACGCAAGCGGAGCGACTGTCCATCATTGCTTTTATGTTAAATTGAAAACATTTATTGAGGCAAATTTTAATTATTCATATTTGAGAAAAGTGTTGAAACTGTCACGACAGCATGTTGCGTGTGTCCCCGGTCCTGGACCCTGTACGCTGTTTCTTTCAAATTTTTCCCAGGTTTATTAAAAAATTTTTTTTTATTCTCGTTTTTTTAAGAAAACCACTACATACATATTGTTACTGAAACAATGCAAACCAGTCTCGAAAACTTTTCCGAAAAAATTCGAGGAATTCGAGAAATTTGTTTTGGAAATTTCGAACTTTTGTATGAAGTTCTTAAATTTTTTCAGTACACAGGTTTGTAGTCTAATCAATTGTAGTCTAACAAGTACAAGTTATAGTTCTTTCCAGACTCCCGTTGATTTTTCATAATTTTTTTCCGAAGGATGTTTCAGATTTTCTTCCATTACAAATGTGCTCGCATAGATTTACCAACTCTCTTGGTACAGCCTAAATCCGGAGATGGATGAACGCAATACTTTGAAGTTTTTTCTAAAATGTCCTATCTTACAATTTATTGAAGAACGCTAGATCTTTAAATATGATTCAATGACACTCTATCACAACAACACTACTCAATTTCCAACTGAGTTAGGACGGTCACAAACAAAATGTATATGACTAAAGAGGTCTCAACCACAAAGCCGTCGTTACAGCATAAGTTTCAGACACTATCTTTGTTTTTATACCCAGCTGTACTTGTACACAGGGTATTATAACTTTGATTGGATAACGGTTTGTTGTACAGGTTAGGAATCAGATAGTATAGACTTCCATACATCAAATCATCATATCGAAAAAAATTTGATTGAGCCATGTCCGTCCATCCGTCCGTCTGTCTATAACCACGATAACTTGAGTAAATGTTGCGATATTTCACCAAATTTGGCACACGAGCTTATCTGGACCCAGAATAGATTGGTATTGAAAATGAGCGAAATCTTATGATAACCACACCCACTTTTTATATATATAACATTTTGGAAAACACAAAAACATGATTATTTAGTAAATATTACACCTAGAATGTTCAAATTTGAGTTGTGGACTGATGTTGAGACTCTTGCTTAAAATATTAAAAGGGCGTGGCCACCGCCCACTTGTGATAAAATCAATTTTACAAATATTATTAGACATAAATCAAAAATAGGTAAACCTATCGTAACAAAATTCGGGTAGGGAGATTGCCTTTACTATAAGGAATGCTTTTGAAGAAAAATTAACGAAATCGCTTAAGGACCCCGCCCACTTTTTATATAAAAGATTTTTAAAAGGGTCGCGGACCAAAAAAATAAGCTATATCTTAGCGAAAAAGAGCTTTGTATCAATAGAATTTTACTTTCTAATTTGAATTATAACATTACACTGGAAAACACTAAAATTTTTGAAAATGGGTGTGGCATCGCCCCTTTTTTGTCTAAGCAATTTTCAATATTTCGGGAGCCATAACTCGAAGAAAAATTAGTTGAGTATAAAACCATATGTATATGTATTATTGCGCAGCCTTGTAACACTATTAAGCATAAAAAATAACCAACAACAGCATTTCAAGTGTACAGATGGGTATATAATGTTCGGTTTCACCCGAACTTAGACTTCCTTACTTGTTTTTTTTTAATTTAACTCTTTAACATATACATACACACACACACATATATATATATCTATATATATACATATATTAAATTCTTACGATCCTCTCAACAATCCAATTGTTTTTAACGAAGCAATTTATACAACAAAATCTACTAAGATACAGACGTGCTGTGTAAAAAGCTATCGTTTCCAATTAAATGGTTTGCTGATTAAATTTCAATTAAAAAATCTACACCCTAGCATTACAACATGTAAAAAGTAAAACTAAAACAAAAAGTAATCAACAGAAACATTTGTGTCAAGATAAAATTGTTTACTATGAGTACAATAGACGCGTAAACAATAAAGCAAATAACCGAAAAACATTTTTAATGCAGTAAATATGAAAGGAAAGTGAACACAAAGGAGGCATGAATGAAAATATTGTGCAAGAAAACTTACTTTTCAATATGTTTATAGTATTTAGCACATAATTCTAGCAAAATAAATGCTGTTAGAAACAATTAAGGAAGGCTAAGTTCGGATGTAACCGAACATTACATACTCAGCCGAGAGCTTTGGAGACAAAATAAGGGAAAATCGTCATGTAGGAAAATGAACCTAGGGTGAGCTCTAGAATGTGGTTGTATGACATGTGTATCAAATGAAAGGTATTAAAGAGTATTTTAAGAGGGAGTGGGCCATAGTTCTATAGGTGGACGCCATTTAGGGATATCGCCATAAAGGTGGATCAGGGTTGACTCTAGAATTTGTTTGTACGATATGGGTATCAAATTAAAGGTATTAATGAGGGTTTTAAAAGGGAGTGGCCCTTAGTAGTATATGTGAAGGCGTTTTCAAGATATCGACCAAAATGTGGTACAGGGTGACCCAGAATCACTATATTTCATCCCTTTTTTCGTATTTGGTATAGAATTACGGGATTTTTTTATTTTTCGTAATTTTCGACAGCGAAAAAGCAGTGCGTGGTTATAGTCGGATTTCGCCCATTTTCTTATACCAAGATAAAGTGTGTTCAGATAAGTACGTGAACTAAGTTTAGAAAAGATATATCGATTTTTGTTCAAGTTATCGTGTTAACGGCCGAGCGGAAGGACAGACGGTCGACTGTGTATAAAAATGGGCGTGGCTTCAACCGATTCGGCCATTTTCACAGAAAACAGTTATCATCGTAGAAGCAATGCCCTTACCAAATTTCACATGGATTGGTAAATTTTTGTTCGACTTAGTGGCATTAAAAGTATTCTAGACAAATTAAACGAAAAAGGGCAGAACGACCCCATTTTGAAATTTTCTTTTATTTTTGATTTGTTGCACATATCATTACTGCGAGTCATTTCACGTGAATTTATTTTCTGACTAAATTTGGCACACATATAGTAATAGGGGTAACGTTCTTGCTAAATTTCATCATGAGACCTTTACCGATCAAATTACAGCTTGCAAAACTTTTAAATTACCTTCTTTTAAAAGTGGGGCGGTGCCACGCCCATTGTCCAAAATTTTACTAATTTTCTATTCTGCGTCATAAGGTCAACCCACCTACCAAGTTTCATTGCTCTATCCGTCTTTGGTAATGAGATATAGCACTTTTTCGGTTTTTTCAAAATTTTCAATATCGAAAAAGTGGGCGTGGTTATAGTCCGATTTTGTTTATTTAACAGAGATCTTAGATGAGTGTCCAGAAACCTACATACCAAATTTCATCAAGATAGCTCAAAATTTACTTAAGTTATCGTGTTCACGGACAGGCAGACGGACGGACGGACGGACGGACATTGCTAAATGGATTTCTTTCTTTCGGCCAGATCATTTTGATATATAGAATGTCTATATCTATCTCCATTAGTTTATGCCGTTACGGGGGTACCGCTATGCGAACAAAATTAATATATCTACTCTGTGAGCTCTGCTCAGCTGAGTATGAAAAATGATATACATATATTATAGATTTTTGAATGGCTTGGAAGTCATGTATATATATCTTGATGTGACTCCGGTATGCTATGTTGTGATAGCTTGGAGAGTAATGGAGCGCACAGTAAAAGCTATGAAGAAAAAAATTTAGCAAAATTGACATATACTGGAAAAGGCAAATATAAATTGATAAGGCATAGCACACAAAACATAGAACAATCTAGAACAAACACTAAAAACTATCATTAAGTGAAAATCCCCCTGCGGCAACTATGCCTGCCGTGAGAGGCGACTGAAATATACAAATAATTCAAGGGGTTGTGTAGCGCAACACCTTTCAAGGGATTTCCAGCGCAATTTATAGCTCATCCAACCCAATTGTCAGCCTCACGTTCCTGTAGCGAATCCTGTTTCTTTAACAGCCGAGGCTCTGGCGGTGGGAGGGCGGTTATGGCCAAAAAGGTTCTATATGGGCATATAAAATCTTTCCCGAGATGGTCGAGCTAGTACCCTAATGGTGCTTGTTACCGGATCTATATGCGGCGAAGGATCACCAACATCTAAATCACTCCTAAAAGCTCACATAATGTGCTTCAAAAAAGATGTACCGCTCTTTCGCTTACCTTTTTTTATTTCGCCAATTTCGCTTTTTAACAACGCCAGCGCTCTGGATAATTTGGAAGATTTGTTCTTAAAGCTTTTAAACCAACAAAGGTAGAAGACTTAGGCTCACGACAAGTAGAGACTTAGGTCACTAACTAAACACTGCCTGCGACCGTCACATGCCTACCTATAAGTTAGGCCTCGTCAGTAACAGCAGGTGTAGGAACTGCGAGCTGCAGAGAAAAAACGATTAAGCACGTTCGGTTTTCGTGTCCTGCGCTGTTAGGTCAAGGGTCAGTTATTCGACCTAGAAAACTTCTAGTTTTGTTAAGAGAACGGAGTTATTCAACAACATAAGTCCTGGTACCTAATTAGGGTTCTTCCGTTTGGGCGTCAAACAAATTCTGGTAACACTATGGACACATTCAGTCTACGTGAGGTATTTATTGAACGGTAAGTTCAACTTAACCTAACTTAGAAAAAGCTTCCATAATTTTCTCAAGCAATCGATCCTTATTTTCGGAACTTTATAGTTCCTGGTGCTTCTAAAAATCTTCTCTTGCTACACTTTCTGGTTGCCTGCTGCAAGAGGGATTTTGTAAGAAATGTTGGCGGTATTTTTTATATAAGTTTATCGTCTATATTTCCGTAAGAGGTCTCAAAGTAAAGCTCTTGACATGAATGCTGTGAAAAGTCGGACAAACATGAAGTCCTATGACTCGTGATGGAGCTTTAAAAAAAATAAATAAAAAATAACTGCTGCATTTTTGACACATTGTTTGGGATTCTCGTGTTTGATTGATTATTTTATTCAGTTCATTTTACAAAGTCTAAGTTAAAGTATCTAATTAGATCTATCACAGTGAGTTCACCCGGAGTTCTCTTCACTTGAATGCCTTGAGGCCAACCTCCTCGCTAGGTCTGCTGGTAAAACCACAGAAATTTTACCTTTCAAGGTTGTTAAAGTCTCAGTCTACTAGCATGTGCTTTATGAATAAGAAACGAGAATTGTATGGGTAATAAAAATCGGCAGAGAGGTTGCCTTAACTATAAGGAATGCTTTGAAGAAATTTTAACGAAATCAGTTAAGAACCGCGCCCACTTTTATATACAAGATTTTTAAAAGGGTCGTGGAAGAATAAAATAAGCTATGCCTTTGCAAAAAAGAGCTTATATCAATGTATTTCATTTCGAAAGTGAGATTTATAACAATAAATAGGAAAAACTTCAAATTTAAACAAGTAAGGACGGGTGTCACAGCTCGAAGACTTCATACCTTTCATGAACAATAATCTTATCCCGTTCGTTATCTCCAAATATCGGATGTTAAGATAAGATATATATAGTGAACAGATGTACATACCTAAACGATTTTTAAGATAAATTATAAAAAATGGCAAAAAGCCCCCTTATCTGAACGATCGGTTGTATGGGATATATATTACATATAGCTCCGATCGAAATGATTTTTACAGGAAATCTTCTATGAAATATTAGAATATATATCACCAAGTTTCACGTTTTTATATTGGAAACTAAGGGAGAAATGGCCAAAAAATCTTTCTATCTGAACGATCGGTTGTATGGGATATATACTATATATAGCTCCGATCAAAGTGATTTTTTCAGGATATCTTCTATGATATATTAGAATATATCACCGAGTTTCACGTTTATACTTTCTAAATTGCGGCAGGAATGACCAAAATCGTCTTATCTGAACGATCGGTTGTATGGGAGATATATGTTATAGTGATCCGATCCTACCGGATCCGACAAATGTCTAATATAATACAAAAATACATCCCTTGTGCCAAATTTCATTGAGATATCTCAAAATTTGAGGACTAGTTTGCGTTCAAACAGACAGACGGACGGACAGACGGACATGGCTATATCAACTCAGTTCGTCGCCCTGATCAATTCGGTATACTTAATGGTGAGTCTATCTTCTATATTTCTCAACGTTACAAACATCGGACCAAAGTTAATATACCATTTCATGTTCATGAAAGGTATAAAAAAATGGGCGTGGCACCGCCCTTTTTATGCTATTTTGACTATGCAATTTTCTATGTTTGGGGACCCATAACTCGAAGAAAAATTTGTTCAGGATAGAACCATATGTATATGTATTATTGCGCAGCCTTGTAACACTATTAAGCACAGAAAAGAACCAACAGCATCTCAAGTGTACAGCTGGGTATGTAATGTTCCGTTTCAACCGAACTTAGACTTCCTTACTTGTTTTGTTTGTATTTTTGTCTGACTTTAATAATCCAATTGATTGGTCGATATAAAGTTGAACCACAAACGAAGAATCAATCGCTAAGCAACTGGCAGTCTTTTGTTGTTTCACAATTAAATTTATTGATAAAGCTAACCTTCAATTTACTTCAAAGTAAAATTCAGATATATTTAAGTTGTACATAATATTTCTTAAATCACTCACTGTAAGCTTCAATTAAATAATTTTAAATTGTAAAAATACTTTGAAATAATTTAAAAACGCGGCAAAAGCAATTATGAAGTAAGTTCTCTTGTTGTCTAAATGAAACCACGCGTCCATATACAATTGGCAAAACAAAACAAATCACTCGACAGCGCGTGCAGAACCGATCTCGTGCGACAATTTTTGTCAACTGAATTCGACCGTATTTTCTTGAATCGCAGAGCGAATGGAGATGATGACACTTTGGAGCATATTCAGCGCCAAATATCCTCCGAAATAAATAACAAACAAAATAACGAAAACAAACGAAACCGACATTGCAATAAAAAAAAATCATACACACAGCAATGAGGCAAAGAAAAAGGGCAATGCAAAATGGGGAGCAGAGTCTCACAGAAATGCGTTGCCATGAGCAAGCCGATGTATGACGCATAGTCCGCAATATTGCTTTAGGTATTTGTGACTTTTGCGAGATATCGCGAGGACTGGGGTTCGACTTAAACATGTGCTGTACGTAAGCTGCTGCGCAACAACAACAATCGCCACCCGCATAAAATGACTCCTCCAACAACAAAAAAAGAGCAGCATTAACTGTGCTTATTGGTATGTGTTTTTTTTTATAAATAAAATATACAAACAGTATTACCAAATGCGCTAATTTTCTCTTTGTTATTATTATATTTGTTTTCATATATATTTGTTTTGCTGCAAATCTCTTTGTAGCTCACTTTGTCTCGGTCTTGCCTTAAGAAATTTCCATTTTGAAGCCAATATCCTTGCAGCTAAAAGGATAACAATATGTTATAAGCAAGAACATGTTTTTCTGAAGTATCACAGAAAACTAGCAACTTTCTCAGAGAAATTGCATGTGTATTAAAAGGAAAGAGAGACGACTCTCAAGTAATAAATATAGATATATCTACAATACTCACAATTCGTATACAAATATCTTTACATACGTATATATTTGCAAACAACTTTATATATATACATATTACACATCATACAGAAGAATAAAGTCAGAACAATAGACACCAAGAAAAGTAACGAACCATGTGGGGCAACAACCACTTTGCAGCATCGCTACATTTTGAAAAGGCCAGGAGAACAAAAAAAAATCGTGTTTTGAGCAGCAGTTGAGTGTTTTTTTGCATATAGCGAAGGTGGCTGCGGTGAGGGGCACTTTACTTGAAGTATGCTGCGGAAAGGAACATCAACAATGAAGCTATCGATAGGCGCTTTATGCCATTTCTATAGAAACGATCAGGTAGTAATAAGAGTTTTGTTAGCCGTTGTGGTTTTTTGCTTATTATACCTTTCATGAACATGAAATGGTATATTAACTTTGGTCCGATGTTTGTAACGTTGAGAAATATAGAAGATAGACTCACCATTAAGTATACCGAATTGATCAGTGCTACGCCACTGAGTTGATATGCCTGTCTGTCTGTCCGTCCGTCTGTCTGTTTGAACGCAAACTAGTCCCTCAAATTTTGAGATATCTCAATGAAATTTGGCACAAGGATGTATTTTTTGTATTATATTAGACATTTGTCGGATCCGGTAGGATCGGACTACTATAACATATATCTCCCATACAACCGATCGTTCAGATAAGACGATTTTGGTCATTCCTGCCGCAATTTAGAAAGTATAAACGTGAAACTCGGTGATATATATTCTAATATATCACATAAGATATCCTGAAAAATCACTTTTATCGGAGCTATATATAGTATATATCCCATACAACCGATCGTTCAGATAGAAAGATTTTTGGCAACTTCTCTCTTAATTTCCAATATAAAAACGTTAAACTTGGTGATATTTATTCTAATATATCATATCCTAATATATCATAGAAGGTTTCATGAAAAAATAATTTCGATCGGAGCTATATATAATATATATCCCATACAACAGATCGTTCATATAGAAAGATTTTTGGGCATTTCTCCCTTAATTTAGAAAGTATAAACGTGAAATTCGGTGATATATATTTTAATATATCATAGAAGAGTATCTGAAAAAATCACTTTGATCGGAGCTATATATATAGTATATATCTCATACATCCGATCGTTCAGATAGAAAGATTTTTGGCAATTTCTCTCTTAATTTCCAATATAAAAACCTTAAACTTGGTGATATTTATTCTAATTATCATATCCTAATATATCATAGAAGGTTTCATGAAAAAATAATTTCGATCTGAGCTATATATAATATATATCCCATACAACCGATCGTTCAGATAGAAAGATTTTTAGCCATTTCTCCCTTAATTTCCAATATAAAAACGTTTAACTTGGTGATATTTATTCTAATATATCATAGAAGATTTTCCTGAAAAATCACTTTGATCGGAGCTATATGTATATAGTATATACCTATCCCATACAACCGATCGTTCAGATAGAAAGATTTTTGGCCATTTCTCCCTTAGTTTCCAATATAAAAACGTGAAACTTGGTGATATATATTCTAATATATCATAGAAGATTTCCTGTAAAAATCAGTTTCGATCGGAGCTATATATAATATATATCCCATACAACCGATCGTTCAGATAAGGAGGTTTTTTGCCATTTTTTATTTTATATTTATCTTAAAAATCGTTTAGGTATGTACATCTGTTCACTATATATTTCTTATCTTATACATCCGATTATTTGGAGATTACTAACGAGATAAGATTATTGTTCAGCCCCATTCATGAAAGGTATGAAGCCTTCGGCACAGCCGAAGACAGTCCCGTCCTTACTTGTGTTAATAAATACAGGAATTTTTTTTTGCCGCTTTACATAGGCAATGGTGCTTTAAGTTGTCAATTTATCTTGACTGTGCATCAGATGATTTGTTTTATGTTTGCTTTTTTTTTAATTCTTTAACATGGAACAGGTTTTGTTTGCAATCTTTGTCTAAAATCACTTTATCACATCACATGCACGCATACTTATTGAATGTGCAGGAAAGGCACAATAGTTTTAGACTTGAATCCTCAACACAAACCGATCTCAGACTAAAAGCTCCATCACATCTCGTGCTTCACAATTTCGTTGAATTATAAGGAGGATTTAAACAAAACTTAAACAGGAACCTTCATCACTTCTCTTGAATCACAATATCAACCAATTTGCAAGGAAACTGTATATATTTTCAGACATAAGTCTTCACCACAATCCATCAGGCCGCGTGCTCTGCAAATTCAACCAATTTACAAAGGGATAAAAAGAGTTCTCAGATTCAGATCTTACTCACATCTCATGTAACACATATTTCTCCAATTCAGAAGAAGAATCTCCAGACTGAAATCTTTATCATAATGCAAGCAATATAACCGCTGTGGGTTGGAAAGACTCAAAATGCTTTCAGACCGAGAAATCCCATTACATCTTATGCTTCACTAATTCATCCAATTACTTAAAGGATTCAAGTCGCAGACACTTAGATTATCATCACTTCTCATGTTCTACATACTCGTTCAATACGCAATGAACTCACAGTGACTTCGGACTACTTAAAATCTTCAGGACAATGGGTGCAACACTACTTCAGTGCTCTACAAAGTTTCAAAATGCTGACAGAATATAATCGACATCTCAACTCGCGCTTCAAAAGTACTTTCAGACTAAAGCCTTCTAACTTCTATAATTTTTTTAAGAAATAAACAAAAAATTTCAGCTCGAAAGGTTCACCGCTACACTGTTCATCCTTCAGCACTCAAAAAATCATAATTCTTAAAGACCAAGGTTATTTTGTTATAAAAGTCATATCTACCCCAATATAGGTGGTTGCGAAGTTTTGTTCTAACAAAGGATCATATTTGCATCTCCACTAAGACCATAAGTAAATCAAACATTAAAATTCTATTCCCAATATCACACAAATTTAGGAAAACTTAGGACGTGTCCGCTTCCAGTCGAACGACAAAATTTATTAACAAACAACGTGAACAATAAACCGCTGTAAATATAATAATTACTCACAAAAAATTCCTGAAAAAATGGAACTGATTTTCTAAAAAATTAAGATGTTTTTTTCTTCGTTATAGGAATAATTTGCATCAAGTCCGACCTTTCAAATAACAGTTAATGAAAAAAAGGGTGTAGGCAATGGCGTGAGTCATTGCGCGCTTGCAGTGGTATAGAAGAGTTCGTACTATATCAATTCACCACGTCTTCAGTGCTTGGTACTTGGTACTTGGCAAATACTAGAAGTTTTCCATGGCCTGACTTAAATGTTGCCTCGTAGCTGGAGCGTCGACCTCACGAGGGCAGTACACGAACACAGAATAAGCTGAACCGTTTCTTCTTACAGCTTGCACCTCCTGCATCTATTGTTATCGATAAGGCCTAACTTGTAATCATCAGGGCACCGAAGGTAGTGTCCAGTTGGTATGCCGATCTTGTGCCTTAAATCTCCCTCTTTGGATATATGAGCAACTTGTGAGTCCAATGTCGTAGAATGTGAACATGATCTGCGAAATTTTTCAAATTTTCGCCTTCTTTCCATGCCTTTCCTGCTTATTGACCATATTCAACTCTTGTCTACTTTTGATTTCTCTCAAACGGATTAGGGTAGCATTAAAATACTTAAAAATTGTAGAAAGAATAAACCCGGACAAGGCTCGGAAGTGACCTGCAAAATATATAGTAGAGAGCCCAGATGCGATGCTAGGGAACATAAGGCGCTAAGATAGAAGAATATGACAAACCAACAAAACGATTGACACAGCAACTGTCGTTTAAATAAAATAAGATCACTATAAAATATTATAGACTTACGAGATTAGCTGAAGAAAAATCTGGAAAGACCGCGTTAATTTGATAAAAAAAAATTTGAAGGTATACAAACATTCTTCCAATTTCACTCAAAAGATAAATAAGAGTAGTGAAAAGATTCTAAAGACGATAGCAGTTGTGAATCTAGTTAGTATTGGTAGCCACTCATATTTTGCTAACCAATTCACCATTTCAGAGCTAATGCGGTCAGAAAAATTTATTGCGATACGAATCGTACAACACGATACGGGCCAGGTGTTTCACAGATCTATCTGGGATTAACAAGCTATTAAGAACAAGGAAGGATTTTCACAAAAAGTGTTATTTGGGCATTCCCTATGCACACAAAAAGTTCTGAAACTTTTAAGAAATGAGGTTGACTTCCAAGTTATTGAGATGTTATATATGTGTCTTATTTAAAACAATCTTATGATGAACAACTGAAAAATTGTGAATTAAATATTTAACTTATCAATGCCATTCGCGATATACAACATCCACTAAAACTTAGCACTCCAAAATATATGGATTGCGACAAATCTTTGGAAGTAAAATAACTAGCATATGAAATTTGACGAAGATAACTCAGCACATATATTTGCTACTTAAGAAATAGAGTTGGCTGAAATTTCTCTAATTTCTAGCAATGTATCTAGATATATTTGAGCAAATCTCCTTGAACAAATGAACCAAAAAAAATCGGGTAACATTAAATATTGATCTCAGTGTTATGAGTGTATCGTCTTTACAAAAAACATATTGAGGTTTGTACATTCAGTTTGTGAAATAAGTAGCGCTCACGATCATTGTATTGATAGTAGCAAGTTTTATATTATTTTAATTTTCAACGCTACTTGTTTGATAATTTGCTTCACAATTATTTTCCAGCACGAATAATTATTTCACAATTTTACGCTTTTTTGCAATTGTGGCTTTATTCAGTTAATTATGCAAAGCAAAAATTATGCATGACATTAAATTATATATATGAAAGACCAAGAAGTCGTGTTTCTAAAGCCAGCAGCGCTCACCAACCAACAATATCTACTTGCATCCAACCAGTGGGCTGTCAAAACTTTTGTAAAATTTCGGTACAGCACTGTCTTACTTCCAATTTCACTTATATTTCACTTTGTTTGATTCAAAATTTTATAATCAACATTTCCTCTCATCTCTTCTAAGTAAAAAAGTTACGTTTGTCATTAAATTGAAATTTGAAAATATTTATTGTTTCACTTGACTCAATTATTCTACAAAATATTAAGTTTATTAAAACTTTATTTATTTTAATATTTTCGCTTCGTTTCCATTTCTCTTTCACTGATAGTGTTCTCGGTAAGAACAGCTTTCATATCTTTAATAGAGTTGTTTCATTTTGTTTTTATCATTTACTCAATTTTATTTATTACATATACTTTCTTTTCTTACTGCCGCAATCTTGTTTAGCTCTGCCACAAATAAACTTATTTCTATCTTAATTAACGCACTCCACTTTGCTTAAACTTTACTTAAAAGTTATCGGGAATTTTTTGTTTAACTTACTCAAAACAACATCGTTATACCCCCACCAATTTCCGGCGTTCCAACACAATTTTTATCACAACAATATGCGTGGGTATTGTACATTGCTTTTGTTTATTTTCTTTTCGTATTTATTTTTCTAAATAATCATTTCTTGTTTATTTTACTTCATGCGGTGGTCATTTGTTTATTGCACTTACTGCAATGGTTGTTGTCGCATATATGCGTACATATATACCAACATTCCACATTATTTATTGACTCAGAACTTTACTGTCTCGCTATTACTTACTTTCCTTTATCCATTCAGCCCCTTTTCGCTTTATTCTCCACGAGATTCATTTCAACATTTTCTTACTTTACTTTTTTGCGTTTGAGTCGTGTTTCTACATATACAACATTACTTATTTGTATGTATGTTTATGCCAATAAGCCTTTCCCATTATAGCCCCCCAATCACTTTTGTGTATCCCCACTTCATAAAGCCATTGTTTTTCTTTTTGTCGTTGAGGGTTTATGTACATATATATGTACTTCGTTCGATGTTGGGTTTGCTTTGTTTTTCACTTGATGGATATCAAGTTCTGGCGTTCTATACATATCTATACATACATATATTTTCTATACTACAAACTTCAGTTGGGTTATATTGCTCTTACGGACAGTACTTTTCATAATAGCTTTTCGTATTTTGCTTGAGTTTGTTTCCTTCTTGTTTTGTTTATTTCTTACTTTTACAAGCTTTGCTGTCTGTTATGCCCTCCGTTGTCGGTTTATATTTAGCTACATAACCTTAGTGTTGTTGCTGATATAGTTGTTATTATTGTTGCTTTTGTAGTTGGAGTCAATGTTATCTTGCTTTGAAATGATCTTGATAGAGTGGTTTAGAGTGACGGTCTCGCTGGTGTTCACCTCAGAGCACATATATTATTTCAACGGTTTGCTATTCTTCAAGGCTTGTGGCTTGTGGTTTTAAGTAATTCAACATTTTTACCACAATATTTATTTGAGCTTAATATTTGTTAATGTTGTGCTGCAGTTTGTGTTGTATGAATTTATTGATCGTTAAATAAAGGAAATGTGGTGTCAATCTCGATCTAAAATTCTGCACAATCTCAAATTTTCAAAAGTGCTTGAGGCTGTCGAAATTTCCGTTGTTAGTCACTTCATTATAGTTTTGGTTGGAATAAATATTTGAACTGTTTTCTTTAATTCCATGGCAGAATTGGTTGGGATACAAACTGGTTTCATTCATCGTCAAGCGATTTGTTGACAATGCCATACAAACTGGTAGAGCTCTTGCCTGTACCGCCAGGCTATCTACAAATCTGTTTCGACGCCATATTGATAAGCACTTTATTATGTTTTGTCCTACAGGGCCTCTCTTCGCATATGTAAGACTCATAATAGTATACCTCCAGTAAAATTTATAACCATTCCCTAAAGGATGCAGTTTTAGAGCTCTATATTTCGTATCTCGTGCTGGCTTACCTGCAAATATGATACTTGAAAGACTCTTCGACGTTTCTGATACCGAAAATTACTCATCAAAAATAAGTTGATCGAAACAGAACAGGCTGAGGACTAGTAATGTAAAGGAGTGGGCAATAATGAGCATAGCCGATGGCATTGCCATGTAAAAGTGATACCGTTGCTTGAGTATTCAGCTAGAAATAGTACTGTGGTGCTAATTCTAAACTAGACCAATTTCCTACAGCTACAATCATCACAGCCTGTCATATAATTTTCTATAGCCAACATTTTTGAATCATAAACGAAACTGAACAATTTATCGAAATTATCTTGTACAGGAGAAGTAATAGATACAAAAAGGTGGAGAAATTGAGGACCACATCTGGCTGAGGACATTCGTATATAGTAAACTTTTTAAAAATTTGGCGCATATTGATATTAGAGAAAACAATTGTATAAAGCAATATGAGCATGTCTATCTAATTAAATACAGATTTGGCGCATAGAGAAAATCTAGTCACTGGTAGGTTTACCAGGTCAGGAGCCGCACGGAAATGGTGCAATCGGTTTGTTCACGGTGGGCTTTCCTTACTCGCATAGTATGTTTGACGGGACCCTATGCATATGCGATATTGAGAAATCAGATTCCGTGATATCTGTGGCAATTTGGAGGAGTTTCTATCTTCAGATTTCACAAAGAACACTCAGACAGTGATTGCGATACATGCAATCTTTCTACCATGTATGTATTTGAGTAGCTCTAAAAGCAATCGAGAGCATTTCTGCTTTATTACTTTAAATCTGGATATTCCTACTCTTCATAGTCGGAAAACATTAATTCAGAGTACCGGGAATGCTAGTTAATTGCAAACTGTAAGCGCTTTTAGTGAGTTTGTGACGTATTTATCAACAAAAAGCCGATGCTAAAGTTTAACTGTAATTCCATTCCTCATCGGGTGAAACTTTGAAGTACAGCTCGAACTCTTTAACACAATCTAATCATCTAAAAATCCAATCTTTTCCGGAAAATAGGCTGGAAAAATTTGAAAAAACAGTCCGGTGTTTCAGGAAACGTTCTTGCTAACGCGTGACAGTTTGACGTCAAGCAAAAGTTGGTATTTGTAAGTCAATACTGCACTTTTGGTTATAGAGCTAGTCATAACAAATCGTTCCCGAGATGGTCGAGCTTGGTACCGGAACGTACCGGATCTGCATCCGGCAAAGGATCATCAACCTCGATAACACTCCCCAAGGCCTTCGGGGAGTGTCCTTATCGCTACAACAACAACAACAATAACAATTCTTGAATTTTCCTCTTCAACTCGCGGTAGCGCTCGTATATTTCTTCACTTTGTGTTCGTGCGAGCAAGGGACATACTTGAACTCATAGAAGTCTGTAGAGGAAGTCATTTACGTTTCGGGCTATTGTTAGGTCAACTATTTTTTATATGTTTCCTTAAGTTACACATTTCTCCATAATTCTTGCCCACAGTATCTAGCCAAAACTAATTTCCTATTATACGATTTCACCATAGCTAATCGATTCTTATCAGACATTTTGAGTGGCGTGTATAATATCTTGAATTATTGTTTATTGTTATTATTAGATATATGTGCAGAGTACGTCCAGCAAAAGCAGATACGACCTGATAAGAAACACAGCAACAAATAAATAACAACATTGCGATAAAAATTATTTAATTATAACAATAATACTGGACGATAACGGGTTAGGGGGCTTAGAATATACCCGCGGTAGGTATGCCTATCGTAAGAGGTGACTAAAATACCAAATAGATTCAAGGGGTTGTGTAGCGCAACCCTTTCAGATTTTCAGCGCAATATATATCCGTGGCGAATTCTGTTTCATTAACAGCCGAGGCTCTGGCTACCTCAAGATCATCATGAGTCTACGGGGTATGAGGGAGTATGGCCTAGAAGGTCGAGCTAGTACCTTAGTGGTGCTTGTTACTGAAGCATACCGGATTTGCATCCGGCAAAGGACCATCAACATCGATAACACTCCCGAAACCTTCGGGGAGTGTCCTTATCGCTACAACAACAAAAAGAACACTCATACCCCTTATCTTAGTTTGGACCGAAGTGTATATCCGCGTAACTTATCTTCCATCATTTCCACACCCTTGCTCCATTTTTCAACCTCTTTTGTGGCCTAAGATCCCCATAGAAGCGTTGGCATGAATAAGGTGGTCGGTTAACCTAACGTTAGATACGTTGTATTTCTATGACCACTCAAAGAGCCGAGGCTTTAAGCCATGCTGCAAGAGTAAATGCCATACTCGCAGGTTTGCAGATCTACTGGGTTGACTTGAGCTCAATGGTATGCAATGCCTATTCGGAGCAGCTTTCACGACTCCCGTTTATTCTTCTCACTAATAATTTGGATGCCTTCTTAGTTTCTTAGTAAACGTTTCGTTTGGCTGCTCACCAAGCGAGGATGCCAGATATTTTGCTAATTTACTGCACGACTACTAACTAAGGTCTAGTGAAATGTTGAACCTTAAACCTCTTAGCTAACAAGACCAGACTGGTTATTCTACGTGTTGGCTGCCAACTCACATCAGTATGCTTATCCCGAAAGGACCGATGTATGGGAGACCTAATGTTGGAAGCATTTTCCACTAATGTTTCGCTGTGACGTCGTCAGCATACGCTGTGAGTTAGACGCTGATTGATCACCAACGTCTACGACAGGGGTGATTGTATCCACTAATTTCGTGCTCTCCGAGTGAATCGGACTCGATTTCATCTTCCCGGGCTTGTGACTCTGTTCTTCTGCAGGACCACCCACCTTAGAATATGGGTCCAGTGGTTTTAAATTGGCTGCTGTAAACTCGTCGTTACATTACATGATAGCCTGGGATGGCTCCGTTGAAATACAGCCAAATTTACTCTCTGGCTACAAATCATCGACAGGGCTTGGTCTACATAACCCCCTGAATTAGGGGGTTTGGCAATTCTTGGGCATCCCGTCGCCCCTTAGCCACAGCCACATAATCGGGCGATGCGTAAGGGTACACTTTTCTTTAGTAAACATAAGAACGTAAACAAAATTTTCAGCAATATTCAGTCTATACAAAAAGTTTGGCTAATTTCCCATATGACGCAGCTACAAAGCACGCGACTACACGCCGCGTAAAATACGCAGCGCAAGCACGCACATAGGAAAATCATAATTGCGAAAAAGGAAGCTTCCAAACCCCAAAGACGATTGAATTCGTTAAAATTAAAGCACAAACGGTTTATACTCTCGCTTGCATAGGTAAACTAGAATTTTGCAAAATTTTAATGCTCCACACCAAACACGTGTGATTTGTTGTACACTTTTTCATTTCCTTCTTATTTTTCTTAACATTCACTATGGCTCATTTTCTAATACCAGAGCATTTACTTTTTCTTTTATAAGTCAATTCAAAACATTAAACTTCTTTTCAAAAGCAAACCACCTTTTGTTGTTGTTGCTATTAATTTTGTTTTATTTTTCTTCTTCTTCCTTTTGTCTGAATCTTATATCATACTACTTTTTATTTCACAACTTTTTATTGGCGTTTGAACGCATAAAACACAACAAATAAAATATATACTCCGATTTAACGAACGTTACGTTTTTATGATGAAGCGCACGCACTTGCAACTTGGCGAAATAACGGTCACAATTGAACTGAGTAGTGCTGGACGCCAAGAAGCACGCCAAGCCAAGGCATCGAAACAATAAAGTCAGAATCAGCAATTGTATACCCACCAAGCAACAACAACAACTCTATAATCGCACATGAATAGTGAATAACGAAGCAATGACGCTTTTCAAAATGCTGTAAAGGCAAACAAACAAACAATCATGAACAACTAAGGTAATTGAGCTTCTGTTTATACCGAACGCAATATACCCCAATGTGGAATTAAGATATTTCTTGCACTTAGCAGGTATTAAGCTGCAGACATTGGTGCTTTATCGGTAACCGTACCGTTAACCTTATAACAGCTGATTCGACCAACCTTATGGGAATCAATGCAATCGATTATTGGTGCCGCTAAGGTCGTAACCGTATCGTAGCCAACCAATTGGTTTTTGGTTAACCGTCGTAACGATAAACAGCTGATTACGTTAGGGATACGACTACAGCGATACGACATACGGCACCAATGACTCCCGCTTTAAGCCCTCCATTACTGATACTTAGCATAGACTTGACTTGACTTGGCGTAAACTTGGCAACTTAGCCACGATTATACTCCACTTGGTGCATACAACCTGGCATCATAATCAGCGTTGAAATTTATTTTTAAATAAATGTCAATTTGTATGACAAAATATCAAAATGAAATGGAAACAAACAAATGGCATCTCAAAATGTAAACGTCACTAGAACTTACATAGAAAATCAAAATTCAACAGACTTCTAAGTCAAGTTAAGGTGTTGCTAAGTTTTGAGAAATCAGTAACATGTAATGTTCATTTAACAGAACTGTAAGTGACAGTTCTCAGCCAAGTCAAGTCTATGCTAAGTATCAGTAATGGGCTCTTTACACTAATATATTACAGTCCGACTCAAAAATACATTTTCTGCTACTTGATTTCAATAATTCTCATCACAAGACTGCCCAAAAATAAAATTACTTACTTTTAAAAATTTTATGCAACCGACGGTATAAACAGTGGGGTAGGATTTTAAGTACGTAAGTTAATTTCAAGCAAGTACTAACTAACACTGATTGACTTCTGTATCCTACATTTAATACAACCGGCTGGAAAATATTTACATCGCTGTTGCTGGTTTCATAATGCCTTCTCCCTTCATATCGTCGAATATAACGCCCTATTGCAGAATTTGCGTCAGAAATCTGCGAACTTGCAACATCGTAGCATTGGGCCGCTGACACGATGCAATAACAAATTTTTTCTGTTCAGAAACTATGTCAGCCTTATTATTAAAAACTGCTTTTTTAAATTTCTATTTTTTTGTAGTTCTTGTCAGTGGTTCGGAAGTGGTAATGCATTTTTTGTTAAGGCTGGCCTTATCTTAGCAAACTTTTGACACCCCATAAGGGGTTTTTTTTTAAAAAAAGCTCCACCTCAATAACATCATCGAACATTATCCGTAAAGGTATAAAGGAGAGTAGAAAAAGGATCTGTCTGACAGGACCCGTCCGATAGTACCCGTTCAGGCATAAACAGTAACTCCATGCTCAAACTAAATGTAAAGAGTTCAAATTGCTATAGTCGCATATTCCTTTACGACTCATGGCTGATTCCATTCTAGACTAATCGCATTTTTTGCAGGGATAGTTTTAATCAGCTAAACAAATATATGTAATACTATATTGCTAGGCTAGGTACATTCCCAAACTCAGAGTGCCGATATATTGCTGTTTCAACGTTTTTGTTTTTGTATTCAATAATCGAATGTACCTAAATAAAAATGTTTTCTTGTCACACTTATGCTGCGACAATCACAACAATTTTATAGGCTGTCTTGTTTTGATTTCGAATTCAAAACACATTGCGAGCATTTTCTATTAGCAATATAGGAGTATTACATATATGGCTAAACAAGTTATAAACCTCTAAACTATGCTTCTCATTTCATCAAAACTGTAGATCCTTTTCATGATTTGATGAAAACCCGTTCAATCTGGGTTATTTGTTTTTATGTAATTTGTATATTTTCTTAACAACTAATGCTAACACTCTTTTATTTAAAATGTATTCTATTTCAAAGTTTGAAAAAGTAAATTTTTATACAAACGATTGATTATGTCTTTCATTTTTTATGAAAATTTGTCAAATATCTCACCAAATTATTTAAACAAATGACAAAAATAACAATAAAAATAATTAATAACAAAAATAATTATCTTTTAAATTTGTGTTTCTACGCGTAGTGTTTCTGAGAAATCGCATTAAAGTTTTTCAAGCCTTTAACAAAAAACAATAACTTCTTTATAAACTGCATATCTTTTTCGAAACTCATCAAAAAATAATTATTTGAAAAAAATTTAACGGAGTAGGACAATTGTTCAAGAACGGCGTCAGACGTGGGTGATGTTAGCGTGGTCCGCCTACCACAACGAAGATCCTGGATTCACGCCCACTGGCAAAGCAACATCAAAATCGCCCCTCGGCAGTGATTTGGCAAGCACTCCGAGTGTATTTCTGCCATGAAAAGCTTCTCAGAGAAAATGCAACTGCCTTGCACCTTTCGGAGTCGGCATAAAACAGGTACCTAGGTCCCGTCCTGTTTGTAGGAAAAATTAAAAGAAGCACGACATTAATTGGAAGAGCAGCATGGCCCAAAACCTCTTCGGAGATTATCGCGCCTTACATTTATTTACTTATTTTATCATAAACATACAAAATTACCATCCCAATGTGATATCTGATATTGAAGTGCAACATTTTTTAAGATAGTTCAAGTCATTTAAGCTTTTCCAAATTCCCATTAGCTGACACAAAATTGTGTTTAATAGTATGTACAGCTGGGTATACCTAAGTACTTTTGTATGCATGAATATTTGTAGCAAAAGTCACACACACACTCAGTTTTGTTTTCTTATTTTGTTTTTCTTCTGGGGGGCACCTAATGCTATTAGAGCACGCAAGTGCGCTCTCATATCTCAAAGCAAAATTGTACGTTTATGTGTGTGTGGCAAGAATGTATGTTTCCCCAAGAGCAGTAAACATGTGCTCCCACTCAAAAACCTGAATTTAGCTGAGAGCAATATTATGAGCACGTGTAGAAAAGGGGAGCATGTGAGAGTGTTTCCGGTAGAAATGACTGCCGTTGAGTGTAGCAAGAGAGGGAGAGTGATACATTTCTCAAACATGCGCACAGCTCACAGTGATTATTGCTCCAAGAATTAATTTGGCGTTTGCATTCACTCTCTGCCTTTGCTACTAAAAGTAATGAAGTAATTGAATTCGCCGCAAAATTAAGGATAAAATTTCATCAAAACAGAACTTTTTCGGAGATAGAATACCAACAGAGCCAAAAGTAAATTATCAAAAACAAAAAGAACGAAAAGCCAGTGCCATGACAAAAGCAAATAAGTACGAATACATAAACGTAAGTATGAATGTATGCATGTATGTATGTAAAACACTTACTTACGCACCACATGCCTATAGCAGATAAAAATCAGGTTTAAGTCGGGCTGTGATGGGGACTGTTCTGGGCAGCCAAGCGTAAATGAGATTTCCTACTATGCATGAAATATGCAAAAGTACAATCAGTGAGCCGCCAAAACTGGTTCGTTTCATATAGTTCTACCTATTCTCTTATATAGAAAAACAAAATTTATGTTGCTGGCCGTCGATACGATACCGTCACTTTTAGCACATAATAATAAGCCAGCCAGACAACCATCGGCGAGTGTTGTCGCCGTTTACTACCTTTTTACATTGCTGGTGATTTACATACCTACATATATTTTTCCATCTAGCCACTTCCGCTCTACTTCATGTCACCAACAAAACAAGCCACAGCAACAACACAACAGCCGACTAACGAACTCATTACAATTCGTTGCACAGTGGATTGACATCAGTTGTAAGGTAAGCAAATATTTTTTTATACAAACGCAGGACCTCTGTTTCTCTATGTGTTTGAAAATATAGTTTTATACCCAGCTATACTTGTACTTATCAAAAAGTTCCAAGGTGGCAGTGGTTTTTTGTAAATTTTCCCCAAAATTTAAGTACTTTAAGTCGAACATCACAACAAAATTTGACGAAAGTATTGCCCACCACTGTAAAAAATGTCGTTATTTCGAAGAGAGATATCGCCTAGTGCTGCTAGATGTGGCCGTGGCTTTGTCATTATCACAAGCGGTAGATGTTCTCGCAAGCTTATAAATTTTGTTCATGCTTTCGCATTTAGTATGATGTTGAATCTCTTTTCCTCTTACCTCAATTTCGTTCAGCAATAGTATATCTGTTTTGCTCCAAAAACAAGAAAACTGTTGAGTTTTGCTCTTATAAACAACTAAGGCCCACTAGCTGAACGGCAAGTTAGCTTTTCAACTCAGAGTTAACCTGGCATGAGGGGTTTAACTCATAAATTTTTGAACCAAAATGCCAATTATGATATGAACAATTGCTCAATGCAAAGAACTATTTTAATCATTGTTGTAAACCATCAAACCAATTATGGTTGTCATTATGAACTTCTTAGTAAAAAAATTTAAATCTAAATATCAACTAAAATATAAGTAACTCTGCTTCCGTCTTTGCTGTGGAATTGAAAGAGTTTTAAACAATTTATTTGAAAAATATAAAATAAAAATTTACCTTTACATTTCCCTCTGCCATCAAACAAAAACAATGTTATTGTTTAGCAATGTATACTTTTGGGAGCTATATAAACAAGGTGTTAGTGTTAGAACTTTTACCGAAGTTCTCAATAGGTTCTTCTAGGGTGAATGTTTTTAAACCCAGCTGTACTTGTACACAGGGTATTATAACTTTGATTGGATAACGGTTGGTTGTACAGGTATAAAATAATCGAGATAGATATAGACTTCCATAAATATATCAAAATCATCAGTATCGAAAAAAATTTGATTGAGCCATGTCCGTCCGTCCGCCCGTTAACACGATAACGTGAGTGAATAAAGATATATCTTTGGTACACGAGCTTATCCGGAACCAGAAGAGATTGGTATTGAAAATGAGCGAAATCTGATGATAACCACACCCACTTTTTATATATATAACATTTTGGAAAACACGAAAATCTTGATTATTTAGTAAATAATACACCTAGGACGTTGAAATTTGACGTGTGGACTGATATTTAGACTCTTAATAAAAATATGAAACAATTTTTCAAAACGGGCGTGGCACCGCCCACTTGTGATAAAATCAATTTTACAAATATTATTTATCATAAATCAAAAATAGTTAAACCTATCGTATCAAAATTCGGCGGAGAGGTTCCCTTTACTATAAGAAATGCTTTGAAGAAAAATTAACGAAATCGGTTAAGGACCACGCCCACTTTTATATAAAATATTTTTGAAAGAGTCGTGGACGAATAAAATAAGATATATCTTTGCAAAAAAGAGCTTTATATTAATTGTATTTCATTTCCCAAGTAAATTTATAACAATAAATAGGAAAAACTTAAAATTTAAAAAAATGAGCGTGGCACCGCCCGGCCCTTTTATGACTACGTAATTTTCTATGTTTCGGGAGCCATAACTCGAAGAAAAATTAACGGATCATAATAAAGTTGGGTACACAAATTCTCCCTATAGCAGGAAATATTTCTAGCAAAAATGGATAAGATTGGTTAAGGACTACGCCCACTTTTATAACAATGACTTTAAAAAAGGTCGTAGGCAAAAATAATAAGTTAAATCTTAGCGAAAAATAGTTTTGTACCAATCGTATTTTGTGCCATTATAACAAGAAATGAGGAAAAACTGAAATCTTGAAAAAATGGGCGTGGCACTTCCCCTTTCTTACAATGCATTTCCCAACGTTTCTGGAGCCATAACTCGACGAAAAATTTGGTGTTTAGCAGGAAATATTTTCAGTAAAAATGGACTAAATCGGTTAAATCGCCTTCTTTTATATAAAAGATTTTGTAAAAGTGCGTAAATGCTGGTAATAAGCTATTTCTAGTAAAAGTTGGAAAAGTCGTTAATAACCCTGCCCTTTTTTTTTAATAATGCTTTTTATTACAATGGCACTTGTGTGTTTATGTTTATTGTTCTGTTATATCTTTATTTTAAATAAACAGGGAAATCCCCATGTCTGAAGGAAAACTGCATTATTACCCGCTCAAGGTCATTGGTGTTAGCCTCTGTATCCTTTTTGCTTCTTTGAAACGAAAATTAGTTCAAAATAGAACCATATGCATATATATTATTGCGCATCCTTGTACCACTATTAAGCGCACAAAACAAACAACAACAGCATTGCATGTAATGTTCGGTTTCACCCGAACTTAGACTTCATTACTTGTTATTTATAGGGGTTCAAAAATCTGAAAAATTCAATATGAGTTTCGGTTTCAACTGAATAAGTGCTATTTTGTAATAAATTTGTTTCGTCCATTTACTCGATATTTAAAACTTCCAAAATCCTTATTTGCAAGATTTTGTGATAACACAGCTACATACTATTTCACACTATTTCTAAAAATTATAATAGGTTATACACTTACGAGCACTAGTTGTCACTAGTTCACATATGTCATTACACTGCTCGAAATGAGTTTCAATGAGTTTCAATCGCGAAACGTAATACTGACCCAGAATGAAGGAACTTTATTTGTTTAAGCTCATCGCCCTGAAGCGCCTATAAATTTGATCTACAACGCACTGTGCATCATTACACCATCGCACAGTATCTATTTATTAAGTCTCAACTGCGTTTTAAAACTTATTCGTCCATTGTTCTTTTCAAGTTGCCACTGTTGAGAGCTTTCCACACATTTCACATGTCCATACATACATATGTATATCCACAAATACATCCAATGGCAAATATGAACACACAGACGAAATCAGTCCCCAAATCTGCGCGATTGTGTTTGCTCATACACCTACACACACAAATGGCATCTATCTTTTTGTTTTTGTTTCCATTTATTGTAAAATAACATGCGGTATTTACCAATATCACACGAGCAGTGGTTGCAAATGTTATAAGAATTTTGGAAACGAAACGCAATAAACAAAAATCACTTACACATAAGTAATTCGCTCAGTGCTTGGGGATTGCTCACACCAATACAATCCCCAATCAGTATGGCAGAGAAATGTTTGGCGTTTCCGCTCCATCACAATAAAGTATAAGCAGCTTCCCAATACTCTCTCTCTCTCTCGTATGCGCTATCAAAATCTCTTTAAAACCTCATTCATCTACTTCTCTCTATGCGCTTACAAATTTACTCAATTTAATATGAATACAATTGCTGTTTCATTCTTTCTTATTTACGGAGCATTTGGGGATAGAATTTGGGGAAGTGAAATGGTTTAAGTGCATTTCGAAAACGAGATAACGATAAGGGAAACACTAGCCGTTGCTTTTAGTTTACTTTTAAATGTCACACTTCCGGTATCTTTAGCTGGCGTAAAGTCTGTGTCAAAAGCAGGCATGTTAGTATGTGGTTAGTGAAGAGCGCTCACCTTGAAATAATGGCAGAGGCACAATGAAGCTCTTATTAATGTTGATGGTCCTTTGTCGGATGCATATCCGATAAGTTCCGGTACCAAGCCCGACCATCTCGGGAACGATTTGTAATGATCACATGCGACCTTTTACGCCATACCGCCCTCCCACACCCTAGATCCGTCAGGAGTTCGGGGTCGCCTGAGCCTCTGCTGCTAATGAAACAGGATTTGCCACGGATAGGTGAGGTTGGCAATTGGGTTGGAGAAGCTATATATCCCCCCAGCGGGTTAGGGGATCAGAATACCAGATTCAAGGGGATGTGTAGCGCAACCCTTCAGGTTGCCAGCGCAATATATAGCTTCTCCAAACCTAATTGTCAACCTAACCTATCCGCGGCGAATCCTGTTTCACTAACAGACGAGTCTCTGGCGACCCCAAGCTCCTCATGGAACTTGGGGTGGGGAGGGAGGGAATGACCTGAAGGTTTAATGTGGCCACATAAATCGTTCCCGAGATGGTCGGGCTAGCACCTTAATGGTGCTGTGGTACCGGAGCGTACCGGATCTGTATCCGGCAAAGGACCATCACATCGATAACACTCCCCAAAGCCTTCGGGGAGCAACCTTATCGCTACAATAACAACAACAACAACAACAACAGAAGCTATATATTGCGCTGGCAACCCCTTGAAGGATTGCGCTACACAACCCCTTGAATCTATTTGGTATTTTAGTCGCCTCTTACGACAGGCATACCTACCGCGGGTATATTCTAACCCCCTAATCCGCTGGGTTATTAAGTATATTGCATTGCTATATTGCAGTTTTTAACTGTGAAATAAGTTAGAAAAGTTTCCAACGAGTGGGAAAAATAATTTCAGTTGCAAATTGTGAAAGCACCCTTAGACAAAGCAAATTTCAAATTCTTCGTCTTATGCTTTGCTTGCAAAAAAAGTAAGAGAATGGCTTTTTCATGTCAGATGGCGCCAGTGTTGCTGAGTCTACCGTTCTCCATAAAAATATGTGCAATCTACTCTTAATGCATAAGATTATCTGATCTGATGCATCTATATGAAAAACTGCTTATGTGACGAGGCTTTAAATTACTTGTCATTTATAAGATCATTAGATTTTAGTACTTCCTAGTTATACTTACATATTTGGCGCTCAAGGGGCTTTATGCAGTTCGAAAAAAAATCAAAACCTCCATATAAAATGGCACTCAAGAAATTGTCAATTGATGCTTATCTGTCAATATAAAAGTTGACGCCGCTATAGCTTATGCTCTTTTCCTCCTTTCCCCTTTCAAATACCATACCATAGTCATCTGGTTGGTAGGATATTTTTATTTTCGTACCAGCACAGTATACCGCAGATCATACCCCCTACATTACTTGGGAAATATCGGTGTACAGCTGTATTGGCCGTACTCCACCGCAGCGCAGATACGAAATCAGGTAGTCTGTTCATCCAATATTTCATGACGTCATACTACTATAGCCATACGGTCTAGGCTCCAGCTGCCCAAAGGCATTGAGTCTCGTTGCTGTTGTTAACTCAATATTCTTCGCCACCAGGTCTACAGGTGTGGTGTACAGAATAACATACAGTCCAGCTGTCTGTCTTGCTTTCAAGGCTCTCGTTATACCAAGCATTGATAGCCTGCATATCCCATCTGGAGCAGTTCTCCAAAATTGAGATATATGATTAAGTCCTATGTACCCGGCGACATTTGTAACAATGTGATTTAAAGTTAAGGCGACCTTGATATCACGCACCAGGCCCGACCCACTCTGTTATCGAAGTGTAAATGTTGAAAATCTGTGTGGAGAAACGTTCTTCTTTATAAGTCCCAGGACTGTATTTCTTCTAGCTACGACTTTCCTTAAACTCGCTGTTTCGCTGATGCATTCGATGTCTGCGCTGACATTTTCGTCTGAGACTCTCTTCGCACACTGTGAATTTCGCTATTCCAAATATTCAAAATAAACACTTTGGGTTGTCCCAGTTTTATTTCTTAATGTTCCTGGAATTCGGTCCGGTTCGTAGACCCAGTGTTTTTGAAAGTTTCTTCTGTAGCCTCTTTAAGAGGATGCTAAAGCTGATATACGCTTTGTCTAAGAAGGATGACATATCAAGTACTACCCTCCAATCATTCTTGCTATATTACGTTTAGAGCGCAATGTTAAATCAATGAACATTTCTATCTGCAATTTACTTTGCAATACGTAACAAAGTAGTGACCCACCTCTCTCATTTTTATCGCCTCCTCCAAACGCATTTCGCTGCGCATTTGCATCCAAGCAATATGCCCAATCGACCTTTGCGTGCTTTCTTTTCCAATAGCCTCCAGCACTCCACCGATGCTGATGGACCATATAGCAGGATGCCGGGATGTTTATTCTTCCGCTCGACGGATTTGTGGATTTACAAGTTTATGTGCTTTAATTTGGTTTACCGACGATGGGCAACGATGAGCGGGAGCAAGAATATATAATAAATGTAAATGATTTTCTATTATTTCACATCACTTTATAAGCTCTATTCTTATGGGCCAAACCGACTTGTAAAAATGTAAACAAAATACAATCAATAGCACAAATAAGCAGCTGGTAATTGACGGCAGTCAGCCAACTCATAAAAATACTAAAAAACGAAGTAACCGAAGAAGGAAGGGCCATAAATACTGTATTAATAAAAAAAAGATTGCATCAACTTCAGGCTGTTTACTAGATTTGAAACGCAATCGCACTTACTTACATAGGTATTAGAACGCAAGTCAGGGTTAGGGATGGCAGTGCCAGGGTCGGTCAGATATGTCGCCACAGGCTGAAGTACTTGAGTAAAAATCGTGCATTTTATTGCCAAACATTTAATAGAGAAAGAAAAGATGTAACGTAAGTAAGTTTTACAAGTAAATAGATGAGGATCTGAGTAATTCAACTAAAGGCTTCAGGAAGTTCCAGCTAAAAAGCGGCACAGTGGAGCATTTACGTAATCGGGCATACATTGAAAAAAAGCATATAAAGTTATTTAAACTTTAATGATAATTAGTTGCTTTGTATGTGCAACAAATGTAGGCCGTTATCAGAAAATTGTAGTAAGGTAGATCTGAAGTAAGTTCACTTCACTAACTTTGCTGTTTTCAAATAGTTTCTTCCGAAGCTATTCGGGCAATGTTAGGTTACAAATCGGCTCGATATCGTTTAGTTTAGAGAGCATGTTGGTACTATTTTGAGCTTTAATAAACCAATTTACCGATACACTTATGGCTCATTTCGCGACCATTCCACAAATTTTTTTTGAAAACCATTTTAAGATCTACCTTTCGGAATCATTGCAGGACCATTTCGCTGTCGCTTTGATATTTTTGGGAATCGTGCCAGAAGTTGGGTTCCAGTCAGAATCCGAAAAATTTGCGAAGTGACCCGGTTAAAGTATAGAAATTATCCCGATCTGGTAGTGTACTAAAGGGATTGCGAAAGCAGTACATATGGTTCCGAACTAGTCTATCTTTTGTATGCAGCAGTATTGTTTATCACGGATAAATCAATTAAGATATAGCTTTAAAACTCGTCTTGACATGCAAGCGATATGATGACAAAATTATGTCTTAAAGATCCTGAAAGTTATACTGAAATGGCCATGAAAAGGTTTCAAACTCAACCCGGGCTCATCTCAAAAACAACCTTTGTAAAAACCCATAACATTGATTCTCACAGTTTTAATATTATATTTGTTCCTTGTAAAGTGGCTGCCAGAGTACGTTGATTTTTTATATATTGACAGCATTTACATCGCCCCGTTCTCATTTCGCTAACTGCAAATGAAATAAGCACCCAGCATCTTACAGTGGCTCCGAATGAATAGTGAGGGATATACATGAGCAGGTCATAGGATCTAACCTGAAAAAGTCTGCGGTAAAAATTACAGGTACTAAATATAGGTTGTAGTAACATCACATGCTATCCCCAAGGAAAAGTGGAGTTACGAGCGCATAATCTGTCAAATATAGATAAACCACTTTCAATTTAATCTGCAGAATTTGAATGATATTGAGCACTTAAAGGATCTTATTAATCCATTTTTTCGTAATTCTCGATACGACACTTGGTTGTATCAGTATCGAGTGGCACAAGTATCGATAACATTTCATATTATAAATAAAAATAAATGTAAGGCGTGATACCTCCAAAGAGATCTAAGGCAGAGCTTCTCTTCCAATTTGCGTCGTGCTCCTCTTGATTTTCCCTACAAATTGGCCGGACGGGACCTACATGTTTTATGCCGACTCCGAACGGCATCTGCAAGGCAGATGCGTTTCACTGAGAGCCTTTCATGGCAGAAATACACCCGGAGCGCTTGCCAAACACTGCCGAGGGGCGACCTCGATTAGAAAAATTGTCTTCTAATTGTAAAACCTTATTTCTAAAATTTTTATGTTGTTTTGCCCGGGGTGGGAACTCAGGGCATACGGTGTGGAAGGCGGAGCACGCTACTATCACACCACGGTGGCCGCCATTTCATATTACATGGAAATATAATTGTATAAGTTTGATAAAATCACATATTTCAATAAAAAGATATCATATCATAGTCATATCATATCTACAAAATTGGCATCATGCCATATTATATCACAAGCTTATGTATTCCAGCACAGCAAATCACATTATATGATTCGAACCCGCGATATTAATGATTCTATTTTAGACCGCATATGTGGTCTAAGTAAAATTTTATCAAACGAAACCTTACACGTCATGTAAGACTAAATAAGAACATATGATATCGCATCATATCAATTCATGCAATCCTATTTTTTTTAGTTGTGATTTGATCTTAAGTTTTTTCATCAGATCAAATTATGATTGCGAAAATCGCAACGATGTAAAGTTTGATAGTTATTACAAAATCATAAGTTCATCAGCTAAAAGTTCATATTCTCAAACACAATATTTTTAAAAATATGATTATATCACAAGATATAAAATTAGATCTTAGCAAGTTAATTAGTTCAAAGCAGAACACATTCTTGTTCTTGTGAGACATATACTAAGTATAGTAAATTTCTTTCACATTTTTTAAAATATTAAACAAACTACTACCAAGAATATGACTCTAAGAATGTGCTTCTGTGCGTCGTCATTCAAATCTCTATATTCCTCAGATAATAGCTTTTTCTGAATAAAAATATGTGTAACCTAATATCTACCTTTCTAAGCCCACTGTACTTACCATGAGTTATGAATTCAATATGGGTGGTGGCCCTGTGCGCTGGTGTGGTAAATGACTCTATCACGAATCACCGCTTAAGACTGAAATATGCTAAGAAAGTTCAAACGAATGAGTGTCAAGTAAATCGAAGTTTATACTTGAAAATGGTCCAGGCGGTCACAGCTGATTTTTTGTAGTTGCAGAGGCATTATTTTTGTTGTGAACCAATTATGTCATAAAAATAATTAAAGTAAGTGGGCACTTTCAGGATTCAAATTTGTTAACACATAAAAGTTATTGGAAATCAACGAGAAATAAACATCTGTGGTGTCAAATTAGGTTAGGCGTAAAACTCTTTTGGTTTGTTTTCTATACCCAGATGTGTAAGCACATAGCGAGTTTATTAACTTTTTTGGCCCAACGACGGATTATAATCTTCTGTTAAAAAATTGAAATGATTGATAAAGGCAAAATTAAATAATTGTCTTCCCAATACAGACAGCCAGTTTTCTAAAAATGTTCCACGATAGCTGCATAGACACAAAGAGAATGTTCCTGGACCAGAGAACGATGGATTCTAAAAAGTTATATTTAGAATGCGACAGCATATATTGATAGTTTACAGCATAGATATTGCTTCTATTCTTTCGGTAGGGGACTAAGGATCGATCTAAACGAAAACATTTTTGATGCGATTTTTTCTAATTCGAGTCCAATAATATTTTCCATACTTTTTTAAGGAACCGGATTGCTAGGAATTTAGATAGAGGAAATGGGAGCAGAAAAAAAACCAATGAAAGGTGAGAGAGACAGATAAAGAGACAGAGTTTAACGAAGATAGAGTGCCTGGAGAGGGTAGCTAGAGAGAGAGATGGATGCAGAGATAGAGAAGTATAGAAAAATACGGATCGGGGGAGAGACGCAGAGAAAGATAAGGGTGGGAACATGAAAATAGAGAGAGAAGGGCGTAAGAGATTGAAAGACATGCAGATTAAACTAAGTTAAATCAGAACAATATCTGCCGGGTCTTCTCGCTTTATTATAAAATACTTTCTTTTAACATTAAATTCAAACTTGGTCGCTATCTAGTCAAAGATTGTCATCGGTCGCACACTACATGGCCCAGCTTTCGGAATATAAGCTTTCTTTGATATTTCAATATCCAACTCGTGGCACAAGATATCAAGAAAGTTAACGGTTATGAATTTGCTATCCCGTCTTAAGAAAAATTGCCACTTTGAGAAATGTTGCAACACCTCCGAAAGGAAGAGCAGTAGTTAGGAAACAGAAAAGTAAGTTTAGACTACACTTAAATTATGGAAGAAATACTTCCTATCATTGAAGCAAAACCTGCTTACCCAATCGAGGACGATTTAATCTAGATGCCACCTATGTATGGAAGTGTGCGTTCGGCTAATAAAATTTCAGAAAAAAATTAATCGCATTATTATTAATTATCATACACGCTGCTGAAGACAGAACAAAGGAAAGAGCTCCACAGCATAGAAAAAGGAAGCTAAGGATGACTTGAATCTCCTTGTAGTTCTAGTTTTATTCGTAAGATACAACTCAGGTTATATGGCAGCCCTCCTTAAAAATATATTTTTTGGGACGCAAATTAACTTGCAGGTGACTTTAATAGACATTATCATAGATAAAGATAATCGATCACGCATTTTTTACCTCCCTATGCCTCACTCTAGCTCTTCTTACTTGGTTTATGTGCACTATCCGAATATTTCACTTGTTTTCGAATAAGCAAAGTATTTTTCCAACACGAACAATTGACTTCTTTCAGTCACACACGATTTTAAGTTTCCTTACTTGTTTTGTTTATTAATAGTAATTGAAATAATTTCGAATTTAAATGTATGCGCCAATATATAAATAAATTACTTGCTACTAAAATCTTTAAATAACCGTAACATGCATGGCATTGACAGTAGAGCCTACTCTTAGTAGGTGCTCATCCTAAGGGACCAGTTCGCGTCACTAATTACTCTAACAGAAGCACATATACAAAATCTGTTGTGTGGTTGAGTGCTTGAGCCCAAACTCGCAACACCCAAACCCATAAATTCAAATCGCCAGTGCACAAAAAAGGCGCAATTAATCATCCAACACGCATTTGCTTTACATGTTAGGGCCATTAAAGATGTATAAACCGTTGAATAGGTTACCTTTTTTTTGCATATTTTACTTACTTTTTTGGCATGAATTTTGATTCACGAAAATTTAATTTTTTTTTGTGAAATTTTTTCCATTCCTCAAATTTTTTCCATTCCAAAGCCTTTATTATTCTTTTTACATTCGCTCTCATTCTTGATGTCAACGGCAAAAACATTCAAACGTTGACAGTTTGTGTGGCGCTTTCACTGCTTCGCCATTCTAGAGTAACGTAGATCATCTTCTTGGTTGTGCATAACAATTAGTTCAAACCTCAACTCTGGATAGATCCACTGCAGCAACACCACACTCATATGCATAAACTAAAAAGCCTTGAGAGAGTGTGTGGAAAGACGCATTGAGTGTAGGAGGGGTTTTAGGGAAATTTTGTTGAAGGCCGCCGTTGCATTGTGTTGCACGTCATAAAAATATCACTTACATATGTGCCACATGCCAACGACAGACGACATGCTACAACAGCACCGCCAACAACATACAATCACATCAACAATAGCAACCACATCAACAGCAACCAAAACGTTATAATAATAACGTTGGCATTTTGCTATCTTCGTCGTATTGTTGGTTACAGCTGCTTTTGAGTGCTGCTGACCAGTAAAGCAGAAACAGCAAACCACGTCAACAACAGCTACATCAATGTACAACAACAACAACAATGATTATGATGGCGACAGTGTCTGATTGCTTCTTGGGCGGTTAGTTGCTTTTTGTTGCTGATGTTAAGAAAACTGAGTGAAATATTTTGATTATCGGAAAATAGATTTGATTAAGAATGAAAACCGCTTATAAAAATGAAGTATGAAAATGTGCTTGTGCATGCGCCATCAGATTTTGACGGGGAGTTGCAACTCTGTGTCGGGTATTTGGTATGATAAATATCCAGAGTCAGATATGGTAGTAAATTTGCTAGAACTCTTTATGGAGTCTTCCATGTGCTCTGGTTATATACTCAACATACTGTTTGACCTACGGAAAGTAACGACAGTTTATAGAAAAAATAAATTCAGGACATTATGATATGATATGATATGAAAGATATGATATTTTTTCATATGATATGATGTTATATGATAAGATCCGACTTTATCTACATAGGTCACACGGAAACTAGTACGATTCGATTTGAACTGAACCAATGTGATATGTTTTAAGTTCAAATCATTCGAGGGCACTCCTATATGTTCACCCCTTATTGTCATTGTCGTCGTCGTTTTTCAGCCGACGTCGCATCGTATCGACGTCGTCGTCAATTCGACACCAAATCGGTATTGGCTAAGCTTGTTGAGACGACGACGACAATTTATTGATAAAACAAAAGGAAAACATCCATCTTACCCTTTTGAATGAGTTGTTAGATTTTGTTACTATTTCTGTAATTTTTTCGCGATTTGAGATTTGTTTAAATATTTCGATTTCAAGATTTTACAAAAATGGTTTATTATGACAGTAGTGCGAGCTCTAGTGACGAAAATAATAAAGAGGAGCATAGACTCAATAGAAAACAAGTAAGGAAGGTTAAGTTCGGGTGTAACCGACATTACATACTCAGTGAGAAGCTATGGTGCAAACATAAGGAAAATAACCATGTAGGAAATGAACCGAGGGAAACCTGGAATGTGTTTGTATGACATGTGTATCAAATGAAAGGCATTCAAAGAGTATTTTATGAGGGAGTGGGCCATAGTTCTATAGGTGGACGCCATTTAGGGATATAGCCATAAAGGTGGATCAGGGTTGACTCTAGAATGCGTTTGTACGTATGGGTATCAAATGAAAGGTATTAATGAGTATTTAAAAGGGAGTAATCCTTGGTTCCATAGGTGGACGCCGTTTCGAGATATCGCCACAAAGGTGGACCAGGGGTGACCCTAGAATTTGTTTGTACAATATGGGCATCAAACGAATGGTGTTAATGAGTATTTTAAAAGGGAGTGGGCCTTAGTTCTATAGGTGGATGCCGTTTCGAAATATCGCCATAAAGGTGGACCAGGGTGACTCTAGAATGTGTTTGTACGATATGGGTATCAAATTAAAGGTACTAATGAGGTTTTAAAAGGGAGTGGTGGTTGTTGTATAGGTGGGCGCTTTTCGAGATATCGCCATCAAAAGGTGGACCAGGGGTGACTCTAGAATGCGTTTGTACGATTATGGGTATCAAAGAAGGTGTTAATGAGTATTTTTGGTTTTTTATTTAAAAGGGAAGTTATTAGGAAGTAAAAGTAAAAGTAAAGAATTAATCCCTTATTGCTTTTTTTTTTAGTTCCTAGATGGAAGCTACAGCTACCCCCGTTTCCCGTCCTTTTTTTTTTTTTTTTTTTTTTTTTTTTTTTTTTTTTCGTCCCGTCCGTCGTCTTTTTTTCGTTTTTTCGAGCGTTTCCCCCCCCGAGGATCGTTTTCCGTTTTCGAGTCCGTTTCGAGATATTAGGGGGGATATTCCGTTTGTTTCCCGTTTTCGTTTCGTTTCGAGCCGTCGTTCGTTTTTTCGAGAAGATATCGCCATTATAAAGGTGTGTGGTTGTGTGTGTGTGGACCAGGGGTGGTTTTGTGGTTGACGGGGTTTGGACCAGGGGTGTGAGGGGGTGTTTTGACTCCTTAGACCTAGAATTGTTTTGTTTGGACCCTTAGTTAGTTAGAATAGAATTAGAATTTAGAATTTTGGGTTTTTTTTTTGGGGATTTGGACCCTTTATAGAATTCTAGAATTTAGAGAATTTCTTTGGTTTACCCCCAAAACCCAAAAAAAAACAACTTTTCCCGTTTTTTTGTGTTTGTCGTCGTTTTTGTTTCGAGATTTTTTTTTTAGATTTAGATATTCTTTTACGATTGGATTTTTTTTTTTTATTCCCAGGTTTTTTTTCTTGTTTTTTCGAGATAGGTCCGCCAGTAAATTATAAAGGTGTTTTGTGTTGTCCGTGTATGTCGGAACCGAGCGGGATGGTGGTTTGGTGTTTTTGTCTTGATCCCGTTGACCCTCTTTGTGTGGTTGTTGTTTGGTTTGTGTTTGTGGTTTTGGTGGGCTTTTTTTTTTGGAGTTCTGGGTGGCTTTTGTGACTTTGGTGTTGTGAGTGGACCCTAGAATAGGAAATAGAAATTTTAGACCCCTCTTAGAAATTTCTGGTTGATACAAAGAGGGCGGTATATATTATCAAAAGAAAGAAAGGTGTGGTTACGGTTTGGTTCCTTAATAGTATTTTAAATGCGTGAGTAGGAGTGAAGTAAATTCCTTCTAGTACTAGGTGGACGCCGTCCCCCCGCTTTTTTACGAGATTATCGCCATAAAAGGGGGACCAGGGTTAGTGACAATTAGACCCTTAATTTTTAGGAATTTGTTTTTTGTATGTTGTACAATATGGCATCAAACGAAAGGGTTGTTACTAAATGAGTATTTTAAAAGGGAGTGGGCCTTCGTCTTTCCTCTCCTTCTTTAAGAGACATCTGCGGAGGAGTGTAGTGGGCTCTCTCTTAGTTCGATAGCGGGGATACGCTTCGTCGTTTCCGTTCGAAAGGATCGCCATATAATAGGTGGCTGTGGACCAGTTTGGGACTTAGAATGTGTTTGTACGATAGGGATCAAAATGTTAAAGGTACGAATGGGGTTTTTTTTAAAAGGGAAAGAAAAGAGTCCAGTGGCCAGGAGTGTGTGGCTTGGGTCGGGCGCTGTTCCTTCTTTTTTCGGTGTGGGTTCTGTTGCATTTTTGTTGGGTTCGGGTTTGTTGTCTTATAATAGGTCGGGGGGGTCGCATTCATTATTTTAATCATTTTCGAGAGATATCGCGAAGGATATTTTTTAAAGGTGGAAAAGGGGTTTGACCCTAGAATTGTTTGTTAGAATATGGGTAACAAAAAGAAAGGTGTTAATGAGGTTGTTTTAAAAAGGGCACAGTAAGTAAAGAACGAGTATAAATCCTTTTAGTTCCCTTAGAGTGGACCGCCCGTCCGTCCGACCGGTCGCCGCCGTCGTCTTCGAGGATATCTCGCCATTATGCCATAAAGGTGGGCTACTAGGGGCGTGACCCTAGAATTCGTTTGTACAATATGGGTATCAAACAAAAGGTGTATGAGTATTTTAAAAAGGCGAAGTGCCCTCCTTAGTTCATAGGTGACCGCCCTTTTCGAGATATCGCAATAAAAAAGGTGGAAACCAAGGTGAACCCTAGATTGTTTGTACATATGGCTATCAAAGAAAGGTGCTAATGATATTTTTAAAAAGGGAGTCATCCTTAGTTACATAGGTGATCGCTTTTCGAGATATATCGCCATAAAGGTGGACCAGGGGTGACTTTAGAATTTGTTTGTACGATATGGGTATACAAATGAAAGGTGTAAGGAGTATTTTAATTAAAGGGAGTGATGGGACAAACTTAGTATTTCTATTAGGTGGCCGCCTACTTTCGAGATATCGCATATAAAAGGTGGAACCAGGGGTGACTCTAGAATGAGTTTGTACGAATATGGGTATCAAATTAAAGGTATAATGAGAGTTTTTAAAGGGCGTGGTGGTAGTTGTATATGTGAAGCGTTTTCCAGATATCGACCAAAATGTGGACAAGGGTGACCCAGAAATCATCTGTTGGATACCGCTAATTTATTTATATATGTAATACCTGCAGATTTTAAGGGTTTTTTATTTCGCCCTGCAGACTTTTTCATTTCTTCTACTTAATATGGTAGGTGTCACAACCATTTTATAAAGTTTTTTTCTAAAGTTATATTTGCTGTCAATACCAATCCAATTACCTTACCATGTTTCATCCCTTTTTCATTTGGTATGAATTATGGCATTTTTTATTTTCGTTTTCGAACGAAAAGTGGGCGGCCATAGTCGATTTCGTTCATAGTACCACATAATGAGTTCAAGTAGACGTGAACAAGTTCATTAAGATATGTCGATTTTTGCTCAAGTTATCGTGTTAACGGCCATGCGGAAGGACAGACGGACGACTGTGTATAAAACTGGGCGTGGCATCAACCGATTTCAGCTCATTTTCACAGAAAACAGTTAACGTTCATAAAATCTATGCCCCTACCAAATTCAAAAGGATTGGTTATTTTTGTTCGACTATGGCGTTTAAAAGTATCCTAGACAAATTAAATGAAAAAGGGCGGAGCCACGCCCATTTTGAAATTTCTTATTTTTGTATTTTTGTTGCACCATTCATACTGGAGTTGAATGTTGACATAATTTACTTATATACTGTAAAGATATTAAATTTTTGTTAAAATTTACTTAAATAAAAAAATTTTGTTTTTAAAAGTGGGCGTGGTCCTTCTCCGATTTTGCTAATTTTTATTAAGCGTACATATAGTAATAGGAGTAACGTTCCTGCCAAATTTCATCAGATATCTTCAACGACTGCCAAATTACAGCTTGCCAAAACTTTAAATTACCTTCTTTTAAAAGTGGGCGGTGCCACGACCATTGTCCAAAATTTACTAATTTTCTTTCTGCGTCATAAGTTCAACTCATCTACCAAGTTTCGTCGCTTTATCTGTCTTTGTAATGAATTATCGCACTTTTTCGGTTTTTCGAAATTTTCGATATCGAAAAGGGGCGTGGTTATAGTCCGATATCGTCATTTTTAATATAGCGATCTGAGATGAGTGCCTCAGGAACCTACATACCAAATTCATCAAGATACCTCAAATTTACTCAAGTTATCGTGTTAAACGACGGACGGACGGACGGACGGACATGGCTCAATCAAATTTTTTTCGATCCGATTATTTGATATATGGAAGTCTATATCTATCCGATTCCTTTATATATGTACAACCAACCGTTATCCAATCAAACTTAATATACTCTGTGAGCTCTCTCAACTGAGTATAAAAAATTGGAATAAACTCCGATGTATTTCGTTTGCCAGACACCAAGTAAAAGTATAACCAAACTACCGGGGTTTTAGAATTATTAATGTTTCAGCTGGAAAATATTTTACTTTATCTCGAGTTGAAGACTATTTTCGTCTCAATAAATTTAGCCTTCAGATATGTTCTGGAGGAACAGTCAGCCGAATATGAAAGGATTTTTTTTCGAGATCAGCTACAAGAACCTCGAATTGCTCGCACTCGTAGTTCATTTGGTAATATTTAAAAAAACAATGCTACTACATGTTTGTTTATATTAATTAATAAAAAAAAGTTTTATTTACAAAATTTTCGTTCTGTCATCAGTAAAAATAGAGTCGACAAAAATGGCGTCGCTGTCGATGGCGACGCGACAGAAAATACTTCGCCAATACAACGATGTGTCGCTTATTCGACAATAGTGTCGAAACCGACGATGGGCCAATACCTGTGAATTTAACACGCGTCGTCGTGAGATGGATTAGATATGGTTTCATTCCTATCTATTATGACCTTAGTTCAATCGAAATAATTCGATAGATTGACATGATAACTCTTACAAGCCGTAACGTTCCTAAACAAGGAAAAGAAACTGGTAACATAACACATTGTGTTATTGTTTTACTATCGGCTTGTTTATCGCCAGGTCAATCTGCTTCTTACTGGTTTCTTATCGATTTATAACCTGTTTACAGATGGGCGTCATCAATTTTATAGT